>VSTD030000262.1:0-15699 GCA_008808055.3 Sporobolus alterniflorus | reverse complement strand
TTCCACATGTTTCCAAATTCTTTATGGTGTTTGCCTCCACAACCCTCAGGAAACACTCCATTAATGCCACTGGCTGACAAGCAGATCAAACAACATCACCAGATAAACAAGGGCAGGATGAATTGGCTAAGAATAAGGCAAAAACAAATGCAGCATAACCATTCTGCATTCACTTAAATATAATAAATTTGGGACAATATCATAAAACATTAAAAAGTTCTGTATTTGCGAGCAGACCACATGCACATTCTGAAAGCGCCCGTTGTCAGAGCGAGCAAGCCCTGGTCTTGGGTCAGCAACCCTTGATGGAGGAATTGGTCCACACTCCGGATGCACCTGTGCTAGGACAGGTGGGGGAGAAGGCTGTCTAATATTCAGTTGGGCAAACTCAGCTTCCAAACCAAGAGACACGGAGGTTGGACCTTCTGCTGGTAAAGACCATGTGTCATCATCAAGTGAGAGAACAGATAGCATATTATCATCATTTTTGTCTTGCGACATTGTTCTGTGTCCATGCAAGCCATCTCCGTTCAAGATTTCTGGCACTAAACTGCAGAAGCAAGGGGAGACAAGCCTATGTCATCTTAAACTAACACATAAATACATAAAGCTGTGAGTATGCAGTATGCACTGCCGCAAGCTCTTACCTAGAGATATCACTTTGGGTTAATTCCGGATTACTTGGATATTCAATCTGCAATATGCATTAACAAAAATGCAATTATCATTCAAATGCCAATTGTTGTCGATGTTATAATCTTTATTATCTCAAGCAAACGCATACAGTAATGCAAACAGAATAAAATAAATATACCCTTATCCCAGTAATGGGCCCTGTACTTTGGCCACGAAGCCCATTAGGTCCCAGTATAGAGTGCCGAGACAGTGTTTCCTCCTTAGGATAAGGCAAACTAGAATATCTGCAAATTATACACAGTGAATGAGTTTATTTATCTGTGTTGATGATAAACATATTAAAAGCAGGCAACATGAAGATCCCACTGTTGTACAAGATTTATTAGTTCAACAAGCAAAAGTTATATATCAGAGGTGATTTAGCGAACAGGGACAGAAGCAAATAACAGAGGCAAGCAAGAAGAAAAACAATCAAAGCACTATGAAGTCCCTGCACTTACCGAAAACATAATGTGTGTTGCTTGACCCAGTCCGAAACAAGGATCAGTACAATACTAGCAAAAGATTGATAAAACTGACTCCTACAAGGCTAAAAGGTTCAATTGCAACCACAACTCTACTGTTCCAAAAGTAGGCTCAATGACAAAAATGATCTTAGAATCATGTAGGCATATTTTCCAAAAACGTGTACTGGTGTACATAAAATTTAGAGTGATTGCTTGTACAATTTAGGGATTCTCATCAAGGCCCAGCAACTATAACAACCACCACCTGTATGAATTCAACAATCAGTTTATGCAGGTTTACTTTAAGTTGACTAAATGCATGATATTTTTATGATATTTGAAAGTTGTAACATACCAGAATAGCTAATCTACTATATGATATCCACAGTAGTCCTAAGTAATTTTGTGTTAACCCTACCCGGTGGAATTGAAGAGTCACATGTGCAATATGATCCCTATAAGCCTATGCTAACTAACAATAAAGTAACTGAAAAATTCAAGGTAAGCTACTGACTGATCTTTTGCAATCCAAAATGCACATGATTATGTCCATAGTTCAATCTGAAATTTCTAGAATCTGAAATTTCTAGGGCGAGGTAAGAATATTGCAGCAGACGACACACACAAACAGGACAGAATAAAGTGTGTATAGTTTCTGTGTGCACCTGTCAGGTTGACCATAATATGATGATACTCCTTGATGCTTCATACCAGTGAACGATTTCTGCGATTGCCCATTGGAGCTTCCAGATAATGACTGCAGGGGAATGGAAAATTAAACTACTGCAAGATTTTGCAATAAAGACTGAATTTGAATCGCATAAACCTTTTCTCCAAAATTAATGTAGAACAACAGCCAGGGAAAATGCACTCAATGTCATGTATACCTTTGAATAATATGGGTGGATATTCTGCTCCATACTGCCACTTGCACAGATTCCATTCACACCATTAGGTTCCTCAGCATCCACACTGCTATTAAGTTTGGAAATTTCTTGCCGCACAATCGGCTTCAGGGACTCTAGCTCTTTGATCACACATAAAAGTTTCTGTAACAACAAAAACAGACAACACTATTCAGGAAGGATATTTCTGTTCCTAAATTCAACAAGGAGCTATGATCCTCACGTCTTGGATTCTGAACTTATATAGTTTTAACTATTTTCAAACAAGATTGTATTTGTCATCTCCTTCCAACAATATAATAATTCCTATCTAAAAACACCTGATGCAGTAAAGAAGGTAGTTTTGAGGTCAAAGAGACATACATTAGAGTTGTGCGGCCCTTTCTTCAGGAATTCCTTCTCTCTTGACTTAAATGCATTGTAATCACGATGCTTCGGTATTGTCTCACACAACAAGCTGTCAATGATCAACGGTAACAATTAGCGCTCAGGCTGTCCGTGTTAATAGGCTACTGACAACATTCCAATGGGCACCTCACCTCGAGTATCTCATGAGGATAGCGTACAGATCCACAAGGTTCTTATCCTCTCGATGTGCTTCAGCCTGCAGACCCCACATAAACCACCAGAATTATACACACCATGAGATCTAATTACCAGTTTTTGTGGGTCAAGCCATGGAAACAAGCCCAAGTACAACAGAACGCGTGCTCGAATCGAAAACTACGAAGTACACACGAAAACCTAGCCAGCTCCTGCAAAAGAAGAAAGGCATGGAAATCGATCCTAGTGCTTGACCTGGATGAGGAGGTTGTTGGCGATGCGAAAGTAGTAGGGGATGCTGATGCGGTGGTCGATGTTGACTGGCCGCGCCAAATCCTCGACGGTCAAGACTCTCCTGGCCGGCGGAGACCGTCCCGAGGCCATCTCAAATCCACTAGGGATCCGGACGGATCTATGTTATCCACTAGGGTTACGGAGGCGGTGCAGGGTTAGCTGAGGAGGAGCGGGGGACAGGAGGGCCTGCCAGAGGCGTGGCACGGCCGAGAAGGGTGTCGGCAGGGAGATGCGGAGGCTGGAGGTGGAGGTAGCGGCGGCGACAGGCGGTGATCGAATGAGTCGACGGGCCACGGGAGACAATAGCAGGAAACACCATGTCGACATTTCCCAGATGTGCAAAATTACCAATTGAATTGGTGCATCTGACTTGGAACCAGGTATGACAAAACCATGGGAGCCGGCTTAAATTACCAACTAAATTTTGATTTTTAAAAATGATAAAAAAATCCATAGGTTTTGAAATTGGAAAATCTCCTAGGGATGATAATTCAGGTGTGGGTTCAGGTCACCTGTGTTTTAGATCTGACTGGTGTGGGTGTGGGTGTAATTTTACACCTACGGGTTGCATCTGCACCCAACCCGCACAGAGACAGGTTTGGGTGCGGATTTAGTTTTACACCCGCAAGTAACCCGACGGGTGAAAAAAAAAGCTCAGCAATATTTTTCACCCGTCAGCTCAGCGGTCCAGTCCAGCTAGGAGCTCATCTTAACGCACATGCACAAGTCTTATTGTGCATTATTTGATTATTATTTCTCTCAAATTTCTAGTTTGTTTATGTGAAGTGAATGGTTTTGGTTCCGTATGTACTATTGAATTTCTGAATTATGATTGTAATGTGTAATCTGGTTGACCTATATAATTATTTATGATATTGTTTATGATGTTTATAATTGTGATTGAAAACTGTTGCTGGAATGGTGCATTTGGTCTAGTCAGTTAGCTCATTTTGGTAGCCTAGGCTAGATTGGGTCGGCCCATTAACAAACACGACGGGCACTCGAAACCCGATGAGTGCGGGTGCGGATTTGAAATTTCACTTGTGGATGTGGGTGCAAGTGCAATTTTTCACCTGATTCAATTTTTTCACGGGTCGGGTTTTCGGTCCACCCAACCTGAACCCGACGTGTTGCCATCCCTAGCTCCGGTTGTGGGCCGGCCTAGCGGTGATGATGGTGATGGTGGCAAAGCCGAGGAGCGGTGCGGGCGATGGCGCGCGGCGGCGGGGACATCGCCGTCGTGTTGAGCGGTGGATTAGCGTCGGTGATGGCGGTGGCGGTCTATGTTGAGTTAGGGTTGGGGTTATTGGGGGACCGGTGCCGGTGAGGATTCCCGGAGTATAGAGGTGGTCGGAGGCGGCGGGTGGCGGCACAGCGGTGCGCCAAGGCGGCAGGGGCGTCACCTCATCCGCGGGTGGCCGGTGGGGCGACGGGCGCGTCCGAATCAGAGAATGAATCGGGTGAGATGACATGGCGCGTGAAAGAGCCGATCGCACACTCGCCTAAGCGTGCGACTGGTCGCGGATTAGGGCGGCTAAGTCGACTGGTTTTGTTGGTGTACCATTTTGTTTTGCCGGTTTATCAGTTGTTGTTGTGTCATAACCAAAATGATAAAAACAGGAAAGTGATTGAAAATGACAAAAAAATCAGATGTCTTATTCTAATTATCAATAATAATATGAGACATAAATCCATAATATATATTGTTCAATAAATAATTATACAACATAGTGTTTGTAGGTGAGGATAAGTGTCGGTACCCTGCAGACCAGGTACCTCACATACATGCTTCAGGCCAAGACAGAAGGCAAGGTATGCGTCCACACGTTACCACGTGCCACAGCGGTACGGAAACCTACCTCCCTGCTGAGGGAGGGCTCCGGCGCTGCCATCTGTCTAAGGCTCCGAATCCCCCCTGCCATCCAGGAGGGCTCCGGCGCTGACACGCGTCCCTCAGCATTGAACCCCACTTCACCATTGAGGAGGGATCCGACACTGACACGAGTCCTTCGGCTCAGAACCGTACCAGCCTCAGAGGTGGGCTCTAATGCTGACACATGTCCCATGGCTATCCACAGGTCGTGGCCCATAGAGATAAAGTAAAGCTTAGCTGCAACGGCATGCAGCGAGGCTTCGTGTGTTTCCAAGACACGCCCGCGCGTTACCGAGGCGCATGCAAGATGTGTGGGCAAACGGCGTTATCATGACCTGCAAACCGTGCAGGCAAGCACTACAGCACCACGCTATCGTGCACCGCGGTGCTACTGACCGCTCACAGGTGTGGCGCTACAGTACCACACCATGCAACAAATTGCTTGTGGGCACGGTGGGCAGAGGTTATGACCAGATAGGACGGGGCTACGCTAAGCTACAACCCAACAGAATGGGGCTACGCTATAAACCGTTCATCACGTGGCAAGACCGATGGGATGGGGCATGCCATGCGCCGCCCGCGCCATCATCACCATGTACCGGCATTTAATGCCCTATCTTCTATATAGGGGTTCGGCTACCCTGGGGCCACCTGTCGGGCACTGGGTCACAGTGTAACTGCCCGGAACTTAACTATAAAGGGTTGAATAGACAACAGGAACAGGCAGACTCTTTGGCAAGTTTAACTCTAGGCTTGAACAACACACAGCAATACAACAACTCTCTCCGTGGACGTAGAGTATTACGCTTCCGTGGTCAGAACCACGTAAACTACCATGTTCATCCTGCTTGAGCATCGAGAGGCTTAATCCCTCCAATCAATGAACCTCCGCGGGCTACTCTTGTAGTAGTTCCGGGGGGAGTGTCGCAAACCATTTTGACATTTGGCGCGCTAGGAAAGGGACTTTTGCTCTTGACGTTCATGTTTTTACCACGATGGTGTTCATTTGATCCATTGTAGGCTCCTCTCTTCCCACTCAGCAGGAGACCCAGCAGGAGGCTACTTCCTGTTCTAGGGTGGGACAATCCTGCTGAACAAACACCCGCTGCGCCAGCACAGCCGTGGGCCTTACTACAGCTGCCGTATACCGGCAGTGCTCAGCCGCTATGGCGGCCATGCCGCCACCAGGTGCTGGCCCTAAAGCCTTGCTGGAGGTGGCGCGCCAGCTCCTCCACAATCCTCCAGGCTCACATGCTTCACCAGAGCAGTGGTGCCACGACGTCGACTAGCTCATCGTCACTACTATCAACACACCGCCCCACGGAGGGGAGCAAGTGAACCACCTTGGTAGGGCGCCAGAGCCGTCAGCGGCAAAATCACGCTCACCGGCGGTGCACTCGCACCCACCATCGGCATTGTGCGTATCATCACTACGCGTAGCAAGTCTCACTATGGTGGATTTGCGGGCCGAACTTGAGCGCCGTCGCTCAGGTGCGGACGGCCGCATCACCATCGAGTGCTAGTGGGAGAGGCATCGCTGCCAGGGTTGCAACCTCGATGGGGACTTTGATGCGGTGGACACCGCCCCTGTGAGGCAAGCTGCTCGCACCCCTACGCCCCCTCAAGATCTAGGGGTGGCTGCATGGTGCTTGCCCCACACCTCTGCATGGTGGTCTGGCGACGCAAGTTCCAGCCCCACTTGTCGGAGAAGTATGACAGGAGTGTCAACCCCGTCGAGTTCCTGTAGATCTACTCCACCTCGATCCTCACCGCAGGAGGATATGATGCCATCTTGGTCAACTATTTCTCGGTGGCCTTGATTGGTACGGCCCGGTCGTGGCTCATGAACCTGCCTGAGGGGTCCCTCACCTCCTGGGTGGAGCTGTGTCATCAGTTCACGACCAACTTCGAGAGCGCCTACGCTCGCCCGGGCAACAAGGTCGACCTCCACATCTTGCAACAGCACCCGGGGGAGTCATTACGGTCCTTCATCCAGCGGTTCTCCTAGGTTTGAAACATCATCCCCCACATCTCCAATGCTTCTATTGTTGTTGCTTTTTGACAGGATGTGAAAGATGAGAAGATGCTCGAGAAGTTAGCCATTCATGAGGTGAAAGACGTCTCTAAGCTCTTCAACCTGGCGGAGAAATGCACCAGAGCTGCAGAAGGGTGTGCATGGCACTCCCAGCCCGCTCCAGGGCCAGGGAAGGCTGGCAAGCCCAAGGCAGATGCCGCTGCTCAGAGCAGTGGCAAGAACAAGAATAGGAAGAAGAAGAAGTGGCAGGCACTCCCACTACCACCGCTCTCACAATAGCGGGTGGTGGGGGCCACGGCCCACGCGGCGACAAGCGACCGCACCAGCCCTCCAGCAGTGACAAGGGTGGGCCGCGGTGCCCAGTGCACAACTCCAGGTGCCATAGCACGGAGGAGTGATGAGAGATCAAGAAGCTTGCAGAGCAGTTTCGCGAGCAGTAGAAGCAGCAACCCCGTCACGACGGCACGCCTCCCCACCAGCGGGGAGGTAAGTAGCATGTTGTCTGTGAGGGCAACAACGAGGAGGAGATGGAGTTCCAGAATGCCAAGAGGGCAATCAAAGTCATCTACGACCACTCTGACTCCGAGTTCAACGACAATGAGCGCCGCAAGCAGCTCCACATCATCTACGGCGGCTCCTGGGACATCACGTCTAGGAGCGTCGTCAAGACGATGCGCCAAGCAGTGGCAGCCGCTGCACCCGAGTCGCGAGCGGCGCCCCACCACAAGTGCATGGAGACGTTGATCGTGTTCAACGTCTCAGACTGCCCCAAGAACATGTTGGGGGGCGGACAGTTCTCGTTGGTCATCTCCCCGACCATCACCAACATCAGGTTGTACCACGTCGTGATTAATGGTGGGGCAGCCCTTAACCTCATCAATCTGTCAGCTTTCCAGAAATTGTAGATTTCCATGTCCAGCCTCTCCCCTTCGCGCCTGTTTTTGGGTGTGGGCCCGGGCCCCATCATCCCGTGCGGTAGTATCTCCCTCCCGGTCACATTCAGGATGCTTGAGAATTACCGCACGGAGAGCATCCTCTTCGATGACCCGGAGGTCAACCTCCCCTTCAACGCCATCATTGGAAGCCTGACCATGTACCAGTTCATGGTCATCGCCCATTATGGGTACCTGATCCTGAAGATGTCATCACCCAATGGCATCATCAAGATCTGCGGAAACTGCTCTGTCGGTGTTTTCACACTAGAGAAGCTCCAGGCGGTGGCGGTGACCCACGAGGTTGCTGCTAGCCAAGGGCCACCAGACCAGTCACCATCAAGCTCGCACCAGCACGTCTCGTCCTCTACACCCTGCGTGCAGCCCTTAGATGGTGAGGATGTTCCCATGAAGGTCATCCAGATCGACGCGGATGCCGCCCAGACTACCCGCATCACGGGGAACCTAGGTGACAAATAGGAACTCACACTCATCACCTCCCTCTGGGACAATGTTGACGTATTTGTCTGGCAATCATCATAGATGCCCGGGATCCCCAGAGAAGTGATTGAGCATCATCTGAAGATCTACCTCAACGCTAGGCCGGTGCAGCAAAAGCCCCGAAAGTAGTCCATTGAGCGACAAAACTTTATCCATCAAGAACTCAAGAAGCTGCTCGACACTGGCTTCATACAAGAGGTCCACCACCCTCGGTGGCTGGCCAACCCTATTGTCGTCCCCAAGGCCAGCGGGAAACTTTGAATGTGCATCGACTACACCAGTCTCAACAAGGCATGCCCCAAAGACCCTTTCCCTCTTCCACGAATAGATCAAATCGTGAATTCTACCTCTCGTTGTGATCTACTATGCTTCCTAGATGCCTATTCTAGTTTTTATCAAATGCCTATGTCTAGAGAAGATGAAGAACATGTTGCATTTATAATAGTAGATGGCATATTTTGCTATGTCTCCATGCCTTATGGTATTAAGAATGCTCTTCCTACTTTTGTGTGTGCCACGCATCAGATATTTGGGGACCTAATTAGAGACTTGGTTGAGATGTATGTTGATGAGATCATCATCAAAATCAAATCACACTCATTCATGCTGGACAATCTTGCCATAGTCTTTGACAGGTTATGTTTAATGCGCACGATGTTGCACCTAGACAAGTGTGTGTTCGGGGCCTCTGCTGGAAAGCTGCTCGACTTCCTGATTTCACACCAGGGAATTGAGGCCAACCCAGAGAAGATCAAGGCAATCGAAGAGATGCGGTCATCAGCACGCATCAAGGATGTCCAGAAGCTCACGGGATGCTCGGCCGCGCTCAGCCAGTTTATCTCTAGACTGGCAGAGCGAGCTCTCCCGTTCTTAAAGCTACTGTGAAAGTCTGGACCCTTTGTCTGGATCGAGAAAGCAGATGAGGTGTTCCAGGAGCTGAAGCAGTACCTCATGTCGCTACCAGTCATGGTGGCCCCGAAGCCCGGTGAACATTTGCTGCTCTACATCGTGGCTAAACTTGAAGTCATGAGCATGGTACTGGTTGCAGAGCGGCCAGAACCAAAGCAACCTCAAGCACTAAAGGGAGTTCCTGCAGCCGGATCTGGGTCCTAGGACCCTGACCCTGCAAAAGGACCACGAGATCAAGAGGCTTCTAGGTCCCAGATCTCGGAGCCCACCCTAAACCCCAATCGGGGTCCCAGCTCCCGGAGGTGCCCTCGGGTCCCGAGGACCAAGAGGCTTCCAGATCCCAGATCCCGGAGCCCACTTTGGGGCCCGACTACCATCACACCGCCAGGTCCCAGCCCCTGGAGGTGCCCTCGCATCCTGGAGGGCTAGGCACCTCAGGCTCCTGAGCCAATGGAGATTGATCCTCCAGACCCCTCAGGAAGGGTCCGGACCATACAGTGTCCAGTCTACTACATCAGTGAGATCCTCCATGATGCCAAGACAAGATATCTAGAGGTGCATAAACTGCTTTGTGCAGTCCTCATTGCATCAAGGAAGTTGCGTCATTACTTCCAAACTCACAAGATTTTGATTGTCACTTTGTACCCACTGAAAGACATGCCCCACAACCCCAATGCAACTGGAAATATTGCTAAGTGGGCAGCGGAGCTGGCCGAGTTTGAGCTAGATTTCTTGTCGCGTCATGCGGTGAAGAGTCATGCGCTGACTGACTTCGTGGCAGACTGGACACCGCCACCGTGCAATCCAGGTGGCCCGAATGATAACGAGCCACAAGCCAGGGCTCCAATCTTCACTGAGGCTCACTGGACACTCTTCTTTGATGGCTCCTCTTGCAAGCAAGGTGCTGAAGCAGGGGTCCTGCTCCTCACTCCTGAAGGGGAGCAGTTCAAGTACATGATGCACCTTGACTTAAAGGCCACCAACAATATGGCAGAGTATGAGGCCCTCGTGTTTGGGCTGAGTATCATGCTATCTCTTGGGGTCTGGCAGCTGCTAGTGAAAGATGATTCCTAGCTAATCATCAAGTAAGTCAAGGGCGAATGCAACTGCAATGATCCACAGTTGGCCACCTACCTACTGCATGCATAGAAGCTAGATAAGGACTTTCAGGTCCTGGACCTACAACATATTCCCCGCACCAACAACACAGTCATCGATGAGCTGTCAACAAAGGCCTCCACATGGGCTCCCATGCCTGAAGGAGTCTTTGAGCGGCGGCTGCAGCAATCTACAACCCGACCTGCCGAACCGGGTGAAGGGGGTGAGACCAGCACCTCGAAGCTGGTGGTCCCAGTGCCCCTGTTTATCTAGAGCCCGCTAAGGATCGTAGGCATCACGGGGAACTCCGTGAACCCCGGCGCGTAAGATCTAGATGCTCAGGTTGGTCCCGATGCATGGATCACAGAGATCCGGAACTACCTGAAAGACAACATCCTTCCTGATGAACAAGTATCCAATGAGTAGATCATTTGTGTGGCTAAGAGATACACGCTGGTAGAGGGGGGTCTCTACCGGCATGGCGCCAACGACGTCCTAATACGGTGCATAACCAAGAAGATGGTTGTGAGCTGCTCACAGAGATCCATAGAGGTGAGTGCGGCAATCATGCTTCATCTTGCACGCTGGTCGGTAAAGCCTTTTGGCCTGGTTTCTACTGGTCTACAGCCCTCCAGGATGTCGTCGAACTGGTAAAGAGATGTGAGACGTGCCAGTTACACACCATGCAGATCCACACAATAGTACAGACGCTGCAAATGATCCCGCCTGCATGACTGTTTGTCGTATGGGGGCTGGGCATCCTAGGTCCATTCCCCAGGGCCATCGGAGGATTCCGTTATCTATACGTCACCATTGACAAGTTCACCAGGTGGCCAGAAGCAACCCTAGTGGTCAAGATCAATAAGTAGTCCACAATCATGTTCATCAAGTCCAACATCTGCAGGTTTGGGGTCCCAAACAGGATCAGCACCGACAAAAGGTCCCAGTTCACCAGTAGTGCGTTCCAAGGATACTGTGAGGATCTTGGCATCAAAATCTGCTATACGTCCGTTGCTCATCCAAAGAGTAATGGGCAAGTTGAGAGAGCCAATGCTGAAATCCTCAAGGGTCTCAAGTCACACACCTATGACTGCTTGAAGAAGCATGGTGCCAAGTGGATTGATGAGCTTCTGTGCGCACTATGGGCCAACCAGACATCCTCAAGCAAGGCCATGGGGGAGACGTCTTTCTTCTTGATGTATGGGGCTAAAATTGTTATCCTCCCAGAAGTCACCATGGTCGCACAGGACCAGCTCTGGCGTGATGATGTTGACCTCATCAATGAAATAAGATGGCAAGCAGCTCTTTGAAATACACAGTACCGCCAGGTGCTCTGGCGCTTCCACCAGTGGTTTGTGCAAAGTAGGCAGCTTCAGGTGGACGATCTGATGCTCCAGCACATATTTTCCCGAGAAGGCCTGCACAAGCTCTCCCCACGGTGCACAAGTTTGTCGGCCTGGATGCGTCTACCTGACAGAGGAAGATGGAACACCACTACCAAATCCATGGAACATAGAACACCTCTGTACATTTTATCCTTAGTGCAGCGGTGAGACCATTTTTCTATATAGATTGTCATAGTGCCTAGAAACAGGGCTTGGAACAACTAAACTCTGACGAGATCTGTTTCCCTTGTCATCCAGAGTGGGTCATTGCCTTCCTATCAGCCTGTTTTCTCCTATGTAGTATCATGTTATGGAATCTTTCATCCTCGCCCTGTTTTGCAATTATGTTTGTAAAATTATGCTTCAAGTTTTATGTATGTTTTTACATCCACTTAACCCTCATGTGGTCTGTTTTTTTCTTTGTCTCGCCTCTTGTCCGAATTATGCAATCTTGTCGCAGGCGCCTGTGACCTACCTGGGGTCCCTTGGTTATTTTCCTGCATGGGGTCTCATGTTGCCAGATGGCCGCCCCCAGGAAAGTCTTTTGCTAATGGGGGTCTGGTATGTGCAGCCTGCTTAGTCTGATCCTGTACTCTAAGCGTGCACACTCCACCTCCCGGACACCGCCAGCTGATTGCTGGGGGCCCGGGTGTTGCACCGCCCTGAACAGGTCCATAACCATAACCTGAGTAGTGTCACACTGAATTACCCATGCCCCGTAAGTCGACCAAGGGTTATCATTCATAATAGGATGAAGTGCAAAGTGGCGGGACCCGTGAGCAGAATTACTCTTTGTCTATCATATCCATGCAGATTTACAGCGCACCCTTCAGAACCTAGATGGGGACCAGACACCCCATGGGGGCCTGAGGGCCGCCGTCGACATTTCTAAGCATTGGTGGTGGGCGCTTCCGGATCTCCTGCAGCACCCTCCAAGGGCCCCGCCGTCGATGTTTCTATGTGTTGGTGGTGGGCACTCCCGGATCTCCGGCAGCACCCGCCTGGAGGCCCATCATCGACGTTTCTTAATGTTGATGGTGGGTGCTCTCGGATCCTCCGTCAGCACACGCCAGGGGCCCCGCTGTTGATGTTTGTTAACGTTGATGGTGGGTGCTCCTGATTCTTCGTTAGCACCCTCGAGGGGGCCCTCCGTTGACGGTTTTTTAACGTTGATGGTGGGTGCTCCCGGATCCTCCGTCAACACCCACCAGGGGCCTGTCGTCAACGTTTTTTAATGTTAATGGTGGGCGCTCATGGTTCTCTGTCAACACCCACCAGGGGGCCACCATCGACATTTTTGCATATTGATGGTGGGCGCTCCCAAATCCTCCAGCAGCACCTGCCAGGGGACCCACCATCGACGTTTTCTAAACGTTAATAGTGGGTGCTCCCAGATCCTCTGGTAGCACCTCCCAGGGGGTCTGCCGTCGACGTTTCCAAACATTAACAATGGGTGCTCCTGGATCCTCCAGCAGCACCTCCCAGGAGGCCCGTCGTTGATGTTTCCAAGCATTGATGGTGGGCGCTCTCGGATACTCCAACACCGCCTCCTAGGGGGGCCACCTTCGACGTCCTACACTAAGTGGTAGTTGTTCCCAGTTTTTTGGCAATGCCTCTCAGGGGGTCACTATGGTACCCACCACCATTATGAGCAGGACATTTTTTCTGAAGCATTTTTTTGGGTCCTCACATTGCTGAGGACTCAGAGGGATCAGTTGCAGAAAGCATCATTCAACAGAAGCAATAACAAATTTATTTACATGTAATAAAAAGCCACGGTGGCTACAAGCAGAAGTGGAGCCCTACGCGTCTTTCGGCTGGCATTCAAACAGCTCAGCTACAAGCTTTGTGGTGCCTTCGATGATGGCACGGGCAGCCTCTGCCATCTCCGCGATGGACCCTTGCACCAGCAGCTCAAGGGAGATCTAGGGGTCCTGACTTGAGAAGCATGTCAGCACATACTCTGCCACTCCATTCGCCAGGACATGACCCTCTACCTCCAGCTGGTCGTCGATGACTTCCTCTAGCTTTAGCATCTTGGCTCCTACATAGTCGAGAAGTGGGAGTGTGGTGTCGAAGTGGTTTTACGACACTTCCTCTGGCACCTCTACTAGAGCAGCCCACGGAGGTTCGTTGATTGGGGGGACTAAGGCTCTTGACGCTCAAGGTGTAAGCTATGAAGGAACACGGTGGACACGAGGATTTATGTGGTTCGAGCCGCTGGAGCGTAATACCCTACGTCCACGGGAGAATGGGAGTTCTATTGCCATGTGATGTTCAAGCGTTAGCTTGGCTCTTTTAGAGTTGGGGTTGAACGACTCCCTCATACTGGAGTCTGATCGGGCCTTTTATAGCTTAAGGTCGGGCAGTTACAATGAGACCCAAGGCCCGACAGGTGGCCCCGGGACAGATAAAACCCCATGCAGTAGGGCACTAATGGATAGGAGTAGTGATTAATATCTTCAACAGCATGGGCACGCCTGGTCTTGTCGCCTGCCATGCTGCACTAGGTCAGCGTCGTGCTATCAAGCCACTTGGCACTGTAGCAGTGTCAGACGAGTGGTCCACACTGCTGGCGTCGCACTGTAGGTGCACTATAGATGTATGTCCGCACGCCTTGCAGGTATTGACTATATTGCCTACCCGCACGTCTTGCAGGCGCATGATGGCCCTGATGTGAGGCGCCTCAGAAACATGTGCGTGTGTTGGGAACATGCGTGACTTGCTGCATAGGCATGTATGCTAGGCTTTTCTTTATGCTTAAAACCCGTGGCCCACAGGGAGTCGTGGGACACATGGCAGCTTCAGAGCCTGCTCTAGTCAGGAGGTGAGATCCGGAGCCACATGACACATGGCAGCACCGGAGCCCACCTCAGTAAGGAGGCGAGGTCCAGAGTCATAGGACACATGGTGGCTCCAGAGCCCACCTCAGCCGGGAGGTGAGGTCTGGAGCCATAGGACACAAGGCAGCGTCGGAGCCCACCTCAGTTGAGAGGCAAGGTCCGGAGCCATAGTACACGTGGTAGTACCGGAGTCCACCTCAGTTGACAGGTGAGGTCTGGAGCCATAGGACACGTGGCAGCGCCGGAGCCCATCTCAGCTGGGAGGCGAGGTCCGGAGCCATAGGGCACATGACAGTGTATGGATGCATGCCCTACAACTTATCTTGACTTGAGCCTTGTATGTAGGGATACCCGGTCTGCAGGGTACCGATAGTAGCCCCTGGGCCCACCTCGGGAGAGGCAAAAAACCTGGAGGTGGGACCAACTCTTAGGTGCCCCGCTCAATTATCAACTTTTTGCTTGGCGGTTAAAGTGATAGCTTTCGTTTTCAAGTCCTTAGTAGTGCAAGGAACCAAAAAAACTTTTACTGAGAAATATGATGTTCATAGTGGCCCCCTGAAAGGCGTTGCCAGAGGTTTGGGAATGACTACCACCTAGATGTAGAACGTCGATCACGGGCTCCCTAAGAGGTGTCGTGTCATACCCGATTTTTATGACAAAACCAAGTACTCATCGTATGCATGACCAGGGGTCAGTTGTTCCACACATACAACCAAAAGTGCTCACAGATAACCAAATGTCATGAATAAAGTATAATTATTATATAAGTAATGTCTCTAAAGACTATGACGACTCTCAACGAAATGAAAACAATGGAAGACTCCATAACTCCATAGGAATGGCAATCGGGGCAACACAAAACCTAGAACTCCTCGTCAAAGAATTCCAGTACACCTTCTCCTTCCGAACAGCAGGTTTGAGTAGCATCAGAAAATAGCAAGGTTGAGTACACTTATGGTTGGTACTCAGCAAGCAAAGGAATAAAATGATAATGCAAGGTAATAACACGGATAAAACTGTAATAAAATGATAAGCAGAAATGAACCTGTACTTGACTCTTCAATTATTAGCACCAAAATTACTATGTTAAAGTTGTAGGCTAGGACTACCTAATTATGTTGAATTAACCTCAAAGTATGATCCACAAAGAGGTTCTATAGACCATACGACTCCACACAGGCTAGACAAAAACCATTCCATTCCCATCCAAACCATACCATCTAGTCAAAAGAGGATCCC
>VSTD030000261.1:0-17456 GCA_008808055.3 Sporobolus alterniflorus | reverse complement strand
ACATAAACAGGAAAGTAATCACCCTTACTAAGGAAAGTAATCATAGAATTGGATTGGGACACAATAAAGATTTATTTTTCAACATTCTCCTCATAAGTCTTGTTATGTCCATCGACGTCGATTAGGCCGATCTTAGTGCGCAGCTCTAGAAATTTGACTCTGCCAAGATGCTTTGTCAGAATATTGCCCAGTTGCTCTTCGCTCCTGATAAACTCCACCTTGATTTGACCATTTTCTGCGGACTTCTGGACTAGATGATACTTCACCTTGATATGCTTACTCTATCTATGGAGCACCGGATTTTTAATTATGGCAATGACAGACTTATTGTCCACGCTCAGCAATGGTGTGCTCGGCGTAGAACCCTGCACTTTTGCTAGCACTCGAGCAAGACACAACGCTTGACACGTCGCATTTGCTGCTGCGATATACTCTGACTCGCGGCTGGATTGTGCCACAACCTTCTGCTTCATTGTCTGTCAGGTGATCGGGCTATTCACCAAGAAGAAGATAACCCCCATTGTGCTCTTCCTTGCATCAACATCTTCAGCAAAATCAGCGTCACAGAACCCTGTCAACAATGCCTGATTTTCTTTCTTCCGGTCGAACCAAAGCCCCCAATTGCAGGTACCCGCCACATAGCGAAGAATCTTCTTCACCGTTGCAAGGTGATCCTCCCATGGCTCCTCTAGAAAACGACTCACATAGCTAATAGCAAATACAAGATCGGGACGAGTATTCACTAAATACCTCAAGCTCTCGACGATGCTCTGATATGTTGTAGTGTTCACCAGCGACTGCGTGCTTTGCTTGCTTAGCTTCAAGCGGGCCTCCATGGTACATGGCACGGATTGCATCCTGTCATGCCTCTCCTCTTCAAAATCTTCAACTTGTATGCTCATTGACTAAGCGAAATACCGCTCTGACAAGGATTAGTACCCGGAGTACCACCTCGCAGGGACTCGGAAGGTCTAAGGAGGGGTCCGCTATGACTCGGTCCACCATCCAGAAAATTCTAGAAACCATGACATACTCCCCAAGGTATAGAAGATTATATCTATAAAAATACATGTAAAATAGGCAAGTAGAGACAGAGTCATGATTGAGATCATATTGTAACCGACTCAGTTATTATCCATGTAATCTCGCCCCCTTGGATATAAAATGAGGGATAGAGGCACCCCTGAGGAACTTCAACACAACACCAATTGACATGAGCAATAGAAGAATATAGGACGTCGGGTTATTATCCTCCTGTAGGCTTGAACCTGTCTAAAAATCCTTGTGTCTCCTGTATTATCATCGATCTCATGACCACCCATACTCTAAATCATTGTCTCAATCCACAACAGTTGATGCCCACCGTAGGACGAGACGTGAAGATCCAATCTGTTGATTGTGATGGCATCAATCAAAAGAAAAATCAAGGCTCTACAGCAAGAAGAGTTCGAGCACTCTCGACCAATCAGTTAGGCGTGCATGTACGCAAGTACAACGTGTAGATTGATGGTTGTCGGTGATCAGTGCAACCTGCCTCGGAGGCCCGGTCTCTGAAGCGTGCTGGCAAGCACGAGCAGTCCGCGAACAAGCTTCGTCGGCAAGATCTAAGCTCTCCATCGGTAACCGCGGCGGCGGCGGCGGCAGCAGCAGCTGCCAGCAGAGCGCTTGCGTGGACCGCGCGTGTTGCGTCGTAGGAGACTTTCCAATGAACGATGACTCGGCGACCTGTCTGAGTTGATGAAGAATCATCTCAATCCCAGCTTCGTGATCTACCGGCTAGACTGGATCTCCCGTAGAGTCCACAAAATCTACTTGGGGAAGTCCTTCCTTTAATGTTTCAGACTTTCTTTATGGTTTAATTACTTGAACCATTATTATAATTCTATTATGCGGCATGTGCCATCATGTGATTGGTAGCCTTGCAGGATCGATCATCCGTACAGGCCAGTTTGCTGGAAAAGCTTCCATGAGCCGAACGGGAATTTAGGCAAGATCCGGCGCAGCTGGGGAATTTCGTCAACATCTGGACGAGATGATCTTGTGACGCCGACTCGATCATGGCCACTAGCTCGCCAGGTCGCATGCGGCCCCGCTGATTTCTACACGGACTCAAATTACCCGAGTCAAGTATAAGTACAACCACTCGGCCATGTTGCCCTGAGCGGCTGTATTACTCGGCTTGGTGAGCATCACGTCTCACACCCAGGGACGCCTCGGCCAAGGAGCAACCCTCCGCGTGCATGAGCAGGGAAGGGATACTTTTCTTTATTTACTCTACCTGACTAAGTCTTGGTCGTTTTCCTTACGCATGCATACATGCAAGTCCTGACTCGTCGTGTATTCCCATGTATACTTGACTAACCTGGTTGGTGCTCATGCATTTATTTTTCGTACGAGGATGTGCGACGACCAAGCCACCCAGAGTGTTCACCTTGGCGGACGTCCTCCTGTGGTTTGACCAACCACTCAGGCGCAACTTTTTCGTCCGAAGGACACTCCGGGGCTCGACGCATATTTCTTCGATTGATTTGAGTGGGGGGATTGAGTAACAGTCCAACCGACACCCCAACTTAGATACACTTTTACCTACATTATTGATCTCGCTTCGAGCCGAGCGTGTCATCACCACCATGCTATAGGACACTTCATTAAACTAACTAAGTCATATCCATAACAATATTTACTTCTGAGTTAATACTTATATCTTATCAACTGGTTAATATACTATTCTAGTATAATAACCAGTCAGGGGCTACACGTATCATGCTATATTGGTCCTGTTTTTAACTGCATGACAATTTTTAAATTTTTGCTTATGTGCAATATCATTTTTATATGCGCATGAGTCATATGACAAGCTCACATTTTGCTAAGTACTTTTGCGACATATATTTTGAATATATCACACTATGCACGGTAATGATCCATGCCACATTCGATGCTATATGGGTCACGTCTCCGCGGCTACGCACACTACTCTTGTGGCCTATGGTCTTGTCTGGCTAAGTGGATAATACTATGAATGGCTCGCAAGAGGAAATTGACTAACTTTTTATCTTATTCAGAACACTGGATAAGTTTTCACATCATATATTACCCATTATACATGCTTATAATGCAGGTATATCATGACTTCGATCATATGCGTGACTTTGGTCATATGCCTGACTCCAGTCGGAAGATATAACTCTGGTCGTATATCCTGACTCCAGTCGATGTCACAACTTCGGACGTATCTCCTGACTCCAGTGGTGCATCATGACTCTGGTCGATGAGCATGCCACCTGTTTTACCACCTCAGTAGTGAAAGACTTTGCATGGTCGAACTAGATGACTGCAGCATCTTACAGCCCGGACACTTAGTCAGAAACAGACTGGGAGGGACGCATGACTTGATGAGCATTCAAAACCTCAGATCGCACAACTTCGCATGGGGGAATAGTCAGGCCATGTGCCATGCACAAAAGAGCACTTAGCTGTTTGCGGTCTGAGGCAAACCCGAGTATTCGGAGGGACTCGGTACCTAAAAGCCCTGGAGGATTAAGGTCTTCGAATGTCTGGTCAGGCGAGCTTAGGCTCAATGCCGTTCAGCCATAGCACTAAGAACTGGTCACACCTGTGAAAAACCCTTGCTCGATAAACTAAACAAGGTTTTGATCCGAGTGGTCAAAGACCTCGAATGACTGTACAAGCTCGACACATGATGTCCACAGCCTTGAGCACTAGGCTGGGAACTACTTGGTGAAAATCCAGACTGCCTGAGCGGGCTGGTGTTTACGACTCATATGCACGATGGCTTCGAATCTTTGAGTCCAAGATACTATGTAGACACTAAGTTCTGTCTAGCCTATGAGCAAAATCCTTATTTGACACACTGAGTAAGATCAGGTTCTTATCATAGGGAGACATCCCTAGGTTATGATATTTCCCTACTATCACTCGGCTATAAGCCAACACGAATATCCGACTTCTTCACAATGCGACAACACCTCGATGCTCTGATCTCGGGGGCTGCGCAACCTTACCACAGCAAGAACAACCTTGAGTCACACCGGCAACGCCGCTGCCAGCATGACTCGGCAGCATTGTCGTCAGCATGACTCAACATCTATATCGCGTCGTGGCCAAGTTGCTTTGGTAGCATCATCACCAGTATGACTCGGCAGCATTATCACCAGCATGACTAGACATATACATTGTGCTGTGACCAAGTCACCCCGGTAGCACCGTCACCAGCATGACTCGGTAGCATTGTCGCCAGCATGACTCAGCATCTACATCACGCCACGATCAAGTCGCCCCGGCAACGTCATCACCAGCATGACTCAGCAGCATTGTCGCCAGCATGATTCGACATCTACATTGTGCGTCGGCCAAGTCGCCTCGGTAGTGTTGTCGGCAGCATGACTCGGTAGCATTGTCGCCAGCATGACTCAGCATCTACATCACGCCACGATCAAGTCGCCCCGGCAACGTCATCACCAGCATGACTCAGCAGCATTGTCGCCAGCATGATTCGACATCTACATTGTGCGTCGGCCAAGTCGCCTCGGTAGTGTTGTCGGCAGCATGACTCGACAGCATTGTCACCAGCATGACTCGGCATCTACATTGTGTCATGGCCAAGTTGCCCCAGCAACGTCGTCGCCAGCATGACTTGACAGCATCGTCGCTAGCATGACTCGGCGTCTTTATCACAGGACTCAGCAGTGCCATAACCAACAAGACTCGCCAGCGCCATCGCCAGCATGACTCGGCAACGCCATCGTCAGCTTGACTCGGCATCGAAATAGCGCCACGATCAAGTTGTCTCGGCAGCACCATCTTTAGCACTACTCAGCAGTGGCATCACAAAGGAACTTGATCATCAACAATATATGACTTCAGCGGCAAGCAGACACGCTGCCAGCTTACACTGGTACTACTCACCATTATGTTTGGTTCTAGGGCCAATGCAAGCGTCTCGATGCGTTGCTTGGCACCTCTGTGAAGCATCTACGTTTCGAAGACTCGTGTTTAAAGACTTTAAACTCTAGACTCCCGAGTTAAATTCTCCGAAAGACTTAATTCATGAGTCGGGGGCTACACCTAATAGGTGCACCTATACGGTGCCCCTATTCGATCAATCCGGTGAAAAGGCACTTAGTAATTTTATGCCAGAGTACTTAGTTCCTGAAATTGAGTACCCGACAAATTAATCGCAGACAAGGAAGATCTAGATCACCCAGTATCTACATACTTGCCAAGCACTCAGAGGGTTGCTGATGAGGAGTAGTACCCGGGTACCACCTCATAGGGACTCGGAAGGCCCAAGGAGGGGTCCGCTATGACTCAGCCCACCATATTGAAGATTCCAGAAGACCATGACATGCTCCTTAAGGCATAGAAAATTATATCTATAAAAATACATCTAAAATAGGCAAGTAGAGATGGAGTTCTAAATGGGATCATGTTGTAACCGACTCGATAACCATCCTTGTAACCTAACCCCCCTTGGATATAAAAGGCGGGGGAGAGGCACCCCCTGGGGAACTTCAACACAACACCAATTGCCATGACCAATACAAGAATGCAGGACGTAGGGTTATTATCTTCCGAGAGGCCTGAACCTGTCTAAAAATTCTTGCGTGTCCTGTGTTACCATCGATATCTAGATCTCGTGACCACCCCTACTCTAAATCATTGTCACAATCCATGACACACTCGCTCTCTGCTTCACTTCAATGCCGGGGTTGCTCATTTTGAACGCGGCCACCATCTCCTCCTTGAATGACCTGATGTCATCATGGTCTGAGCCGGTGATGATGAGGTCATCGACATAGACCCCAACCACCAGCTGCACATTACTGTTCTGCCAGATGTAGATGGCGTGTTCCGACGGAGTCCTCCAAAAGCTTAATGACAACAACATGTCATCCAACTTCGCGATCCATGTACGCGGCGCTTGATGAAGCCAGAATAAAGCCTTCCGCAGCTTGAGCACCTTGTGCTTTTTGCCTGCAACAATGAAGCCCGCCAGCTGCTCGATGTAGTCCTCCTCCTGCAGGTCATCATTCAAGAATGCTGATTTGACGTGCATGTGGCGCACCTCCCACCCCTCGTGTACCACGAGAGTGATGAGTAGTCGCATCGTGTCCAACCGAGCCACTGCCGTGAACACCTCATCGTAATCGATGTCGTGCTGCTGCGCATAGCCTTTCACCACAAGGTGTGCTTTGTGCTTGGACACCGCCCCGTGCTCTCGTCCCACTTCACCTTGAACACTCACACCACCCCAATCGGCTTGTGACCGGGTGGGAGATCGACGAGGCTCCAGGTACCATTCTCCTCGATGGAGTCCATCTCCTCCATCATTGCCTTCCTCCAACTTGGGTTGTGCTCGGCCTTAGCGAAAGAGGTCAGCTCGTCAGAGCTCACCACGTGCATTTCCTCGGCCACCAGTGCATGCGGCGTGAACTCGGGCGTCGCGAGGATGTCACTCATGCTGCGGAAGCCGAGCGATGCATCATCATCATGGTCAACATCCAGGTTCTCATCATCGATGTCATCGTCCACCTCCGCGTCATTGGCTCCAGCAGGGAGTGGTGATTCTTCTGTTGGTGCCTCATCAACTCCATCCGCTGTTGCAGCCGCCAGTCCCGTGGTGGTGTACTCCACTGTGAGGACATTGTCACCACCGTCCGGCTTGCCGTTGTCGCCACCTGAGCCCAGTCCCACTGGGCCTGCTCTTCGAAGACCATGCCACATGAACACACTTTGTGATGGGGTCATATGCATGGTACGCTTTGGAGCCACTCTCGTAGCCAACGAAGATCATCTTTCAGCCACGCCAGCTTCTTCGAGTGCAGCGTCATGTTTTGCACATACACGATGCACCTGAATGTCCTAAGGGGGTGCACCACCAGCTTCCTCCTGTGCCACACCTCAAACAGAATCATGCCATCAACACTCCTTGTCGGACACCTATTTAGCACATACACAACCGCGTTCACCACCTCGCCCCAAAACCATCTGAGTAGGCCTTTGGCCTTCAGCATGCTCCTGGCGGTTACCACCACCGTCCCGTTCTGACTCTCGGCAATGCCGTTCTGCTGCAAGCTGTAAGGCGATGTATGCTGATGATGCATGCCCTTAGCCACACAGTAGTCCATGAACTCCATCGCGGTGAACTCGCCTCCACGGTTTGTGCGAAGTGCCCTCAGCTTGAGGCCGAACTCACCCACCGCCCCTGCCTAGATGTCCTTGATGGCAGCCGCTGCACGATCCTTAGAAGGGATCATGGCTACCCACATGTACCTGCTGAGATCATCCACAAACAGTAAAAAGTAGTTCTTACCCCTTGGTGTCTCCGGTGAGATTGGACCACACAAGTCTCCATGCACCACCTCCAGGTGTTGTTCTGTCCGATACTCTACCTTTGCCGGGAATGAGGTGCGTCATTGCTTCCTAGCCTGGCACACCTCACACAACTTCCCCACTTGACCTATCTCCGGTAGGCCATGCGCCAGCTCCTCCCGAGCCAGCTTTCAGAGAGCCACCATGTTGACATGCCCGAAGCAGTCGTGCCAACGCCAAGCCATCTCATTGCCGCACCCACGCACCACCAAGCATATCGGTTGTGTGAACTTTAGATGGAGAAGGTACAAGCGGTTCGCCTCCCGCTTTACCTTTGCCAGCAGCACACCACCAGATTCTAGGATTTTCATCACACTGGTGTTGATGTCGATCTTCTAACCAATCTTGTCGAGTTGGCTAATGCTCACAATGTTGGTTGTCAGACGAAGGATGAAGTAGACCCCGTCGAAGGATTAGGGCTCGGTGTTCTTACACACGAACACAACAGTCCCATAGCCCTTGATCTGTGCCACCGAGTCATCACTGAAATGCATAGTGCCGAGCATCGCCATGTCGATCTTCGTGAATGCCACCTAGCACCTGGACATGTGGTTCATCGCCCCAGTGTCCAAGACCCATGTCCCGGCAACGCGCTCCTTCTCCTCGTTAAGGTGGGCAAACACCTTCTCCTCATGGATCTGCACCTCAGCAGTAGATGAAATCACCTCCGCTATGGATCCCTGAGCTGAAGTTCCTGCTGAAGTCTCCCCTGGTGGTCGGGCCTCCATGGCTAGAGCAGTCGGACTACCAGCCCCTGTTCGCCCAGCCTCCGGACGAATTAGGGTTGCCGTTGTGAGGACGAGCGAGGCCTCCTCCTCATCTTGTGTGACGTGTGCCTTCTCCTTCTTGGGCTTAGAGCAACACTCGCACGTCCAATGCCCCATCTTACCGCAACACCGATACTCATTGTCGGTGGGCTTGCTTGACGACCCACTTGATGAAAAGCTGCTACGCCCATGACCCCAGCCGCGCCTACGGCCTTTGCCTGTGGCACCGCCTCTTGCACCACTGCCGGAGTGGTCCTCCGCCTCGCGCTTCTTCCTTCGCGCGACTCACTCCTCCTCGGTGAGGTACAGCTTCCCGTCCTGCTGCAACGATGTCGGTGCTTCCTCAAACGCCTCCTCCGCCTCCTTCAACCGCCTAGTCAGATCTGCAACAGACATAGTCAACACATCGAGTAATGTCTTGATCGCTATCGTGATCTGGTTGAAGCGAGCTAGCAGGGATTGAAACATCTTCATGACAATATCACCGTCCTTCACCTCCTCTCCCAGCATGGCGAGGTGTGCCGCCATACTGCTCAGGCGCAGCACGTAGTCCTCAATGGTCTCACTGTCGTCGAATGTGGAGAGGTCAAACTTCTGACACAACTGCTACGCTGTCGCCTTCTTCACGCAGTCATTGCCGACCCTCATGGTCACGATCACATCCCAGCCCTCCTTGACCGTCTCCTTCTTGGTGATTATCGACACCATCTCCGGTGGTACCGTGCCACACAATGCATCAAACGTCATCATCTCCTCCTGTTGATCGTCACCGCCATCCTCGATGACTCTCCAGGGAGCTCGCGCCTTCAACTTCACCTTCATCATGATCGCCCAATAGGAGTAATTGGTCTTCGTGAGGGCAGGGTAGCTACTCCCCTCGCCAACCTCATGAATCACCCTCTGGGTCACAACTCCATCTTTGGAGGTGTCATCATCACCGGTTCTCTTGCCTCCCGCCATCTTCACAACAAGGATTGGAACCTAGCTCTTGATGCCACTTGTTAGAACCTCACCCGAGAAACAACCCTCAAGTTGTGGGTGAGATTAGGGCCGAGGAAACACATACAACTCACGTGAACACAATGGAACCGATCCCGTTTTAGTGCAGCAAATTTGGCTGCATTTTCTAGTTGTATTCCTTTGTTTATATATACCTATTACATAGAAAGTAATATATTACATGCGTAATTGATGCTATCTACGAAAAGGAAAGTAATGCCTACACAAACAGAAAAGTAATCACCCGTACTAAAAAAAGTAATCACAGAATTGGATTGAGACACAATAAGGATTTATTTCCTAACAAAATATAAGAGATTGCACGAAATACAAGCAACTGAGATGATACATACTAACCAAATTTGGTGTGAGGTTGAATGACGAAAAGAATAAAACGTAGCCCGAAGTGCTTTCAGCTCCTGCCTAAGCTGCTGAATTACAGGATTTTCAAGAGCAACCCATTGTTGTTGTGCAGTCATCATCCCACTGAGTCCTTACATGATGAGTGCACCTCTAAAAGGACCAAGTGCATATCGATGAAACCATCACCAATCATCCAACAACCATGTTTCTTACCCCTACTAGCTTTGTGGACAGCAACTCCATCAATGGGCTCATCGATCCAGTTATAATTAGGACCATGCCTCTCCAGGGCAGCAACTAGGTATGCCTCCTGCATGCAAGTATTATTCATGAGCACATAAGTTATTTAGCATCAGAAACAATGCAAGAGATGCACATAGCAAGATAAGAAAACTCACAAGATTTTCTTTTGTTTTCAGATTACAGTTACTACCCTTTTTGTTAATCCTCTTCCCAATAGCATAAGCTTCAATATAAGATATTGGCCTCTTCTCTCTTGCTTTTCCTGAATAAAAAACAATTAATATATGTTGTGGTTTGTTGAGTGTTTTATAGGAGGCTATGTTTTTGCATTTAAACATAACACACTGACCAGTTTCTTCTTGTAGCGAGGAATAGAGGCACTGCCCTGGTAGTGAGTGGGCGCTAACATCTGCTCCTTTCGCTCCTTACTCGCACAAGATCGAGATTTCCAGTCATTGTCACACCATTTCATTTCTGCAATCTTCCTCCAAGCATGTGGGCACTTCATAGCCCACCGAGCTTTTGCCTACATGCAAAAGAGCACATTTAAACAGTAACAAGTTGGAACAGCAAATATTAATTTGTCAACTATATTGGAGCACAACAACATATGTGCATATACTGTTCCACTGTGAGATAAATCCTGCAAGCCACTTTTCTATCTATTTTCTGGTGTCATACATTTCTATGGTAGCTGATCACAGACTAGATGCGCCTTTCATAGAACATTCCATAAATGAGGTATTTTGTGACATTGTGAACTACCCTTCTTGCATGGTACTCTGTATTTTCTGCCCACCAAAAGTAGAGCTGTAAATAGGGAAAATAAAGGATAATGAGACATTGCATAAAATGTTTGCCTGCTTGGGGCATAGGGGACGGTAGCGGGGTTCCCCAGTGTACGACCAAAAACACTGGGGAACTTCTATGGCATCCATGAATGTCTTGGTGGTTGAATGAAATCCATGAATGTGCTAACACCTCGTGGATATATAACAAACTCTATTTATTCTCTATCCATTGATGATTGGTGACTTTTGACAAGCTTCATGGATGCATGTTGTACTTTCTACTTTGAATCAATAGGAAACACTAGATTATCAAGAGAGTCTGAGTCATTTCTCAACTAATACAATGGTATCCATGTTTTTTTACCACCGGCTAGTAAGATCAAGGTCATGTAGTTCGTTCCAATGGCCTAGCTACAAAGTCAAAGAGATTTATACTAGTTCAGGTCGTCAGAGCGTAATACCCTACGTCCAATATTCATGTATGTGAGCTTTATTAAATCTTGGAAGGTTAAGGATCGAACTTGTGAGGGGTGGTTACAAGCTTGGGAGAATTACAAATGGATTGTCCATCATCCCTCATAAACAGTGTCTTGGACCACCTTTTATAGCTCATTGTCCGAAGGGCGCGTTGTCTAGTCCCTTATAGTTGTGGGACTATATTACAAAGGGTCAGGTCATTCGGTCGAGTACCCAGGTTCCTCTTGGGACCTAGGGTCCTGATGTCCCATCGCTGTGCGGTGGCCCATTGTGTTGCTTCGAGATGAGCATGCTTATCCGTGATGACCGGTCTTATGTGTTGCTCTGAAAGCAACGTGCCGGGGAGGTCATTTCTTACCAAGCTTATCCTTGACCGGGCCACTTGCTCATAATGGCGTAGCCCTTCATGATGGTTTTTGTAATACGCTGGTGGCTCTGGCACTTGAGTAGTTTGCGCCACTTTGATAACCTTGTGGATAAGATCTCCGCCTGTATTAGAGCTCGGCTCTTTTAGGCTGGAGACCCGTCACCCGAGATTGAGAGGGCGTCGCGCGTCCACATACCCATCTCCAGAAGGTTCCTCTAGATGGGTCAGTTTTTCAGAGGGCTGGCCTATTGATGATCCTTTAGATGAGTTGGGCCTCATGATTTTTCCCCTGGGTTCGGCACCGTGGGTGTAGACCCCCGACAATTGGTAGTGGAGAAGACTAGGAATCAAGTTGATAAAGTTCAATTAGGTCAACAAAGATTATAATCAAAATGAGTTATTGACAAACCAAGTGGGCAGTTCCTTGGTTTGTTTGTGATGAGTCATTGACTTGGTGAGGTTTGAATTTGAATCCTGGACATTTCTGTAGTTCTACTACCTTTATCTTGTTCGTGTGGAGAATCGTGTTTACTTGTCTCATAGTGTGCATGTGGCAGGTGTGGCATGGCGTGCAGCGATGAGAATCGTGGCAGGAGTAGGAGACCCGGTGCAGAGGATCGGGGATGGTCGCACAGGTCGGGTACTCGGTGGCCGGGCGATCGAGAGGTCGGATAGCGCCGTGTGCGCTCTGCACCGTGCACGTGGAGACGATGAGTGCGGGTTTCTTGGTTGAGCGTCAAAACCAAGATGGTGAAGGGTTTCCCGGTTTGGGCCTCAAAACCAGCAGCTACGGTTTGATTATTTGGGCCTCAAAATTACCGTGATGATTTCTTGGTTTAGACCACATAGTCAAGCAGACTTCGGATTGTCAGTTGCGTCACAAAACCGACGGGAGGATGCGACGACGTGGGACACGCATCGAGATCTAATGGCTTGCTTCGCATGGGAGCAAGTCTGTCTAGAGTTTCCAGTCTGGCCAGACGTGACAGTGGGTGGTGCACGTGGCACCATCACAGAGGTTGCATCGGAGTCAAGTTGAAAATGGACGGGTTGATGCGATGGGCTGCGTTGGACCTTGCTACCATTGCTTTGCCGTTTTCATTCTATTAGGCCCTATGTGCATTATAGTTATTTAATTTTTTTATTTGAGCCTATAAATAGAACCATAGAGGGATGAGACTCCTTGTCACTTTTTTAGTTTCATTTTGTATTTCTTAGATTAAAAGTTTAGTGTCATAAACTAGATTTTTATTTTAATAATAAAATAAAGAAGGGAGAGCGGTGACCTCCGTAGATTCCAATAATAAAATAAGGGAGGAAGGGAGGGTCATCGACTAGATAAAGAGTTTCTATGAAAAAATTGATTGTTATAGTGTGCGCTGTTTTTTTTTCTCTTTAGTTCCTGTGGATCTGGATGATTCTTATTTTGGATGAGCAATCCAGTTCGATCTGGCTTCTCTGGTCCGTTCATCTTTTCTTAGTGATTTGTTCGACCTGGAGGATTGCACTTACCCGTGTTCCTGATTTGGTTTCATAAGTCGAGTCGCATGCTCTCAGTTCTAGCGCCGGCTAGAATTTTTGCTCAGCGTTTCCTCAGCCGCCCGAAGGTTTTCTCACCTGACCATCATCGTCCCGCACTTATTTCTGCAGCCAGTCAGATTTGGTGTTTGCTCTGTCCGCACGCCTGATTTTCTGCTCCCGCTCTTCGTTCATCTCCTGCGATCTGAATAGCGCGTGCTGCTGTATTTTCCCGCTCGCCTCTTCTCCCGCGGCAAGGGCGCTCGGCTTGCGTTCGGCTTGCAGTCAGTCCTCGCTGCGCAGGAGCGCTCCGTCCGCCCCTTTCTCCTCTCTTCTCCCGCGGCAAGGGCGCTCGGCTTGCAGTCAGTCCTCGCTGCACAGGAGCGCTCCGTCCGCCCCTTATTCTCCTGCGCTGGTTTGGCCACTGTTAGTGCTGCTCGGTTTATTGATTTTCTTGCTGCGCGCACTAAAGTTTTTTTAATCTATCCTGTTTCTCTCTGCTCGTTCCTCCTGCTGTGTGCAGTGCAGGAGCTTTCTTCACCCCTTGATGTTTTCGCTGTGTGCAAGAGGATCTGGGTGACTTGTGATTTTCTCCGTTGGTCTCCGCGCGCGATTTGTCTCCGTGCGTGACTTGATTTGTGTTGTGCTTCGTGGTGGTTCTGGTGGAGCGGCTAGCTCATCGTGTCTCTGATCTGAGACACTATCTCAGGCTGTTTGCTGCTCCAGTGATCTGGTTCATCCTTCGGCCTCACGACCAGAGTTCGCTCTGCTTGGTCCTGCCGCGTTTTCAGCACCCCAGCCGTTGTCGCCGCCACTGAGGGTCGTGCCTTGGTCCCAGCTCCTCTCGTTTGGTTTGTTGAGTGCTAAGGTCTCAGGTCTCGGAGTGTTTTATGTAGTTTTGCGTGTGTTAAGTGTTTGATAAAATGATTGTAAGTCAGTAATGATCCTTTGTTTGTGTCTGGATTGTTGCAGGTTGAAGCTGGTCTATTCTTAAGCTACCGGATTAAAAAGCTTGAGTTTTTCTTGGTTTCAATTGCTCTCACGCGGTGGTTTTCAGAACGTGGCTATAAGGTGTTCGGTGAAATGACTATGATGACTCGAACTGATTTTTAGTCTGATTCTTGTTATCAGTCTCGCACGTGTTCTTGACAGCATCGATTCGTGTTTCCGCTGTGGTTTCTAAGCCAGTTCCGATGGCCAATACCTTATCTATAGCTATGCGGTCTTAACCGAGTTAGAAGAGAGGGGCGTCGAATCAATTTCGGGATATAGGCTGAGTTCACTTAAGGAATTTTGATTGGCTTCCATTCACCCCCTCTGATTTCCTTCTCCGATCCTTCAATTGATATCAGAGCTGGTTTTGTCACTTGTTGATTTTAACAAGTTTTGTGACCTGAAGGAGACATGGAGAAATATGTTGTCAAGTTTGTGGTCTTCAATAGCGAGAATTTCGGTTACTGGAAAAATCAAACTCATAACTATCTCTTGAGTCAGGGTCGTGCTATTTGGAAAATTGTCCTGGAGGCGTATGTGATCCCGGTTATACTCGATAACACGACCCAAGGTGAGGTACAAAGGTATGAAAACAACTACAAAGTCATCAATCTCATTACTACTGCTCTTGATAGGTATGTATATAATCGTGTAGCTCGCCTAGAAACAGCTCATGATGTTTGATTAAAACTGTGCAATACTTATGAGGGTTCTTCAAAGATTAAATATTCGCATAGGGATACATATAACAGACAGTACCAGACTTTTTCTTAGAAAACTGGTGAATCGCTTGATGATTGCTTTGCTACATTTGAGTCGACTGTGAGTAGCTTACATTCATGTGGTCCTCTTGCTTATTCTAATAATGAACGTGCCAAACAACTTCTGTATGCTCTTGATGATTCTGTTTGAGGCATGAAAATTACCGCTTTAGAGGAGTCTATTGATTTTGCTACCCTAGACACTGAAAAACTGTTTAGCAAATTAAAATCTCGTGAATTATCTATGAATGGTCGTCCTAACCATGATGCTTCTCCTACTAGTAAGGCTTTTGTTACTAGTACTTGTGTTGGTGGCTATATTGCTAACCCCACCAACACTACTGACTCATCTACTTTGGAGTTTGCCTTGTCCTCTTTGGCCACAGCTTCCGATGAGCAGGATGAGAGCATCCTCGACGACGAGATCACCCTGCTGGCGAGAAAGTTCCACGCCTTGCACAGGTTTCACAAGGAGAGGAGGAGATCACCGAGGGCTGCTTCAAGTACGGCGATATTACCCACTTCATCATCAACTGCCTCAAGCGAAAGAAGCTTGACTCCTCCAACAAGTATAAGTACAACAACTGGAACGACTCTAGCGACAAGGGTGAGGGTAAAAAAAAGTACCGCTTCAGGAACAAGGAGAAGAAGAAGAAGTTCTAGAAGATGATGTCCCGAGTGTGTGCTGCTCTCAGTGACCTCGACTTCTCCAATGACGACTCCTCCAGCTCAGAGGAGGATGAGAAGCCCAAGTACAAGATAGGCGACTTCACCGGCCTTTGCCTCATGGACAAGTCTTCATGATACATCTCTAACTCTAATGTAAGTGATGATTCATCCCCTGAGAGTCTTTCTTTGCGAGTTGTCGAGCTTAAGAATGCTCTTTGCAATCAATAGAAGTTGATTTACAAGATTTTTCATGAAAACAAAAAGTTGAATCTTGAGCTTGAAAGTGCTTCTTCTTAAATCGCTACTCTTCGATCCACGCACGATAATATAAGTGTCAAACCATGTGATAACTGTAAAAGGATCATGGTTAACTATGCAGATCTATAGCTTGTGTATTCTAATGTGGCTAGCTTGCTTGATGGTGCCAAATTGGAACTCAGATAGCTCAAAACTCGTTCCACACTGCTTGGTGCTTGCACCACTTGTCCTTTGTTTAGATCTAATTTGGAGGCTGCTGCCGTTGAGATTAAAGATCTTAATCACAAACTTGATCATTCTTCTCGCTACACTATTTTATCTCCTCCATGCAAAACATGTGTCTCTCTCAAGGGTAAGCTTTTCCATGCTACCAATGAGAACATCAAGCTTCAGCAGGAGGTCGCTTATTTGACTGCGCGTTTTGATAAAACCATTTTGAGTGAGAAAATGATTGAGGAGGATTTGAGCCGGTTTGAGGAGAGTGCAACCAAATCCACATACAGATTGGGGATTAGGTTTGAGAGATGTGAGAAAAAGGATAAGAATAGTGCTCCTAAATTTGTTCCTAGCTGCAGCTACCATGAAGAAGAGGAAACACTCAAACCAACCAAAACCCATTACCCATCCAATCCAAAGCCATCCTTCAACCCAAAGAGAGGTGTGAAGAGAGAATCCCCTAAGTCGAGAGAGGAAGCTTTTGTGTGCATGTTTTATGACCGTGCTAGTCACTTGGTTGAATTTTGCTTCCAGCATAAGAGAATTGAGAGGAGGCGTGTTCAGTATGCTAGAAACTCATATCATGATGAGTTCATTGATTTCCCGCCTCGTTATTATTCTCATGTCCCACCTCACTTTTACTCTCGTGCTTCGCCTCACACTTCTTCACGTGCTTTTCCTCAGTTCTCTTATGGACCTAACCATCACTCATATAGTTGTGGTTCATGAGGACCTAACCATCCTCATCGTGGTAATCATTTCCCGCGTAGGCCTTATTTTCCTACTGGAGGATTCTACACCCACTTTGAGCCGAGACACTTGGATGGTCCACGTTTTCCCCATTGTGCTTCACATCCCACTCGGTCGAGTGCTGAGGTGCAAGGGACTATGAAAACTTCTTCTGGTCGCATGGTTAAGTGTTGGATTCCTAAGATTTATCTCACTAATCCCAGCACTGAGTCATCGATCTTTTCTCGTCCTGTGTAGGTGATGGATGGAGGCTTGGAGGACACGTGGCTCATGGATTCCGGTTGTTCATGACACATGATCAGAAACAATAAATGATTCTCCAGCCTCACTCCCCTGTCACACAAGAAGTGTGTGACTTTTGGGGATGACAAGAAGGGTAAGGTGCTCGGTACTGGCGTCATCAAAGTAAATGGCTACTTCACCTTGAATGATGTTGCTCTTATGGATAGGTTGAGATACAATCTGCTTTCTGTCTCTCAGCTTTGTGATGCTGATTTGAGTGTTCTTTTTCGTAAGTCTGATTCGCATATTTTTTATTCTTCTGGCAACCGTGTTTATGGCATCTCTCACATTGGAAATATTTTTCAAGCTGATTTCTTATCTGCTCAACCTTCTTTCAGGTGTTTGATTTTATAGTCTTCTTTCGAGCTCTGGAAGTAGCATAGGAGATTAGGTTATCTGAGTTTCAACTTGTTATGTCGACTCAGTGGCTTAGGCTTACACCGAGGATTGCATTTGCTCAAGTTTGAGAGTGATCTTGTTTATGCTCGTCGTCGTCATGGCAAAATGATCGCTGCTTCCCATTCTCCGGTTAATACCGTGATGACTGAGCACTTTGGATTGTTACTTTAACACACCGTGTCTCTAATCCACATGATTATGTTAATCA
>VSTD030000260.1:0-17458 GCA_008808055.3 Sporobolus alterniflorus | reverse complement strand
GAGAGGGGGGGGGGGGGGGGGGGGGGGAGGCACCATGGGTTGGTCCACTTGGCCTGAAGATCCGGGTCAGGTGGCCCATTAACGAGGCAGTTGAGATATTTAAAAGATAAATCTTATAAAATAGGAAAGTAGAGATAGAGTCTCAGTTGGATAAACCTATAATTGACTCAGATATTCCTTGTAAACCTTACCCACCTTGACATATAAAAGGAGGGGTAGGGGGGTCTCAACCCAACGAATCATTAGACACAAGAACATATGATGTAGAGTTATTATCCTCACTGAAGCCTGAACCTGTCTAAAAACCCTATGTCCCTCGTGTTATCGTCGTTCTCCACTCTCATGACCATCCATACTTCTAATCATTGTCATAAATCATGATAGTTGGCATCCATCGTAGGGCTCACGAGATTCAACTAGGTAAGATAGATGGTGTTTCAATCAACTAGCAAGTTTCATCCCGGCTTGAGGTTGGTTTTCGAATCCCTACTTTTCATCACTGATAAGATGGGATATCTAAGCTTACAAGAGCCTGAGTCGTGGGAGATCACTGGGTCAGGCACCGATCGAGTCCACCCGATCCCATCTCGAGATGGTCTTGCATGCGAGGCACTACTCAGGCACGGATCTAGCATATCAGGGGAATCGGAACCAGATCCTGCAAGGGATAACGCCAACCACCAAGAGATTTATTGCCCTGCTGCAACAGATCCAATATACAAGACGTCACCTGAGTCTGACTCCGATAGCGGCCGACATGTATTCATGGTGGGCCCGGGGGAACACTCCGCCGATCAAAGTGTGGAACAGATCACCCGAGAAGCCGAGGCGGAAGTCGCCTGGGTAGCCCGTTTGGCCCATGAGGCAAACAAGGTAGCCGGGAAGAGACATCGAGGCCGACAGGATAACTCGGGAGTGTCAGAGGATGAAGCTGAGGATGGTGCCGCCTCCGGGGGGCATCACCCCAAGTACAACCGGTACCACCCCACAGGACAGGAGCGACTCCAAAATTTCTCTCGGATGCTTCACGAGGAAATCAGTCGGATCGAGTGGTAAGGCGAGTAGGTCTACCACACACCTGCTCACAATGCCTTGGCCTCCAGGGTGATCATTGACCAACTCACTCCTTTGCTGCCTAAGGACAGCGAAGAGGTAAATACACAAGTCAAGCGTCTCCATGCAATACTTGACGCAACCACAATGACATACCCGACCCTTGATCATGGGGGCAGGAGGTGATGTCAGGATCACGACCATCACCAAAGCACTCATGGGGACTCGTCCAATAGTTTATCACAGTCATCAGATGAGCGTGGCCAGGGACAAGGAGATCTTTGGGATGTCATCCGTAATAGAGACGCTCGTGACCGCATTGAGAATTGTCACCAAGAGAGAGACTGACTCGAGCGTGAGCATCATGATGAAAGGGGCCATGATTTCTACAGGCCCTACTATGACAAGCCTGCCCGATGTCGCTCTCCGAACAAAAGGAGCAATGAAGGAGGAATCAAGGCTTTCTGCCATGATTTGAGGAGGGTACGCATACTGCTAAACTTCAATTTGACAAGAATTGACAAGTACGATGGATCCATCAACCATGATGAGTGGATCGAGGTGTATCAACTCACCATCAAGGCCACAGGAGGGGATTCATATGTTATGACAAATTATTTGCCCATCTGCCTATCATCGTCAGCCGTAACATGGTTCATGGGGCTTCCCACAGGGTCAGTCCGATCGTGGTCCGACTTGTGTCGACAATTCATTAGCAACTTCTGGGCCACGTGCCTGCGATCAGGCATTGAATGGAACCTGGCTAGCATTGTAAAAAAGAACAGAGGGTCCATCCGGGAATTTATCCAGTGCTTCTACAACAAGAGAAACATCATCCCTGAGGTCGACAATAAATCCATCATCATATTCTTCAAGAAAGGACTCAAGTGACTCGTCCTAGATCTGCAAGCTCGCCATGAAGAATCCTAGGACGTCTGAAGAGATGTTGGTAATCACCAACAAATACGCCTTGGCCCAGGAGGTGACCATCGATAACAGAGACTAGAAGAAGGACAAGGAGTCGAGCCACTCGAATCAACTCAGCACCTCGAAGAGTAATTAAAAGAAGAGGAAGTCAGATCGCTCTGTGGTAAACATGGAGCGGATGTGTTACAACAAGGAGTACCAGCCCTGGTCAGGAGAGTTTGAAGGTTTCCTGGACTGGGTCTGCATCTTCCACCTCTAGAGGAAACACAAGACCTGGGACTGCAACCGACTACAAGACTTTGCAGATGAGGTCCTCAAGACGGCCAAAAAGGCTGATCATGAAAAGAAGCCAGAAGACCCAAAAGGTGACTTCCCTGAAACTCACAAGGAGGTCAACTACATATTCAGTGGACCTGACTCCTATGAACCAAAGAGGAAGTAGAAGCTCACCGCCTGGGAGGTCATGGCGGTCTCACCCGCCACCCCCCGAGTACCTGAAGTGGTCCGAGGTCCCCATCACCTTCAATCGTAGTGACCACCTAGACTTTATCCCAAAGTCGGGCCAGTACCCTCTAATTGTCAACACCATCATCAAGGAAGTCAAGCCCAATTGAGTCCTTGTTGATGTAGGCAGTTCTCTAACATTATGTTCTTGAAGACCTTCAACCAGATGGAGCTATCCAGAACAACACTGCGTCCCAGTCTGGCTCCTTCCATGCAATAGTCCCTGGGGGCGGCAGTAACCCTCGTCAGCCAGATCACTCTTCCCGTGCCCTTCGGGACTCGGGAGAACTTCCGCACTGAGTACATGTAGTTTGAGGTAGCCAATTTCAAAGCGACATAAAATGTGTTCCTCAGGAGGTCAACGCTCACCAAGTTCATGATGATTCCTCACTATGTCTACTTAGTTTTAAAGATGCCAGGACCAAACGACATCATCACCATCAAGGGAGATGTTAAGCGCGCCTATGACTACTACAGGAAGAGTTGTGAGACTGCTGAGAGGATCATTACGTCCGTAGAGCTCCAAGAATTGAAGAAGGCCTTAGCCGAGCCACCCCCCTCCTCTGGACCCGATCATGTCCGAGGCAAAGTCATCCAATACTTCCACCTAGCCGGAGGAGTCACTTAGCAACACGGTCCCACTATCCCCGGATGAGCTCTCTAAGGTCATTCATGTGGGGAATAGTCTGGATCCCAAATAGGAACATGCGCTCATCAAATTCCTCCAGGAAAATAGAGACATCTTTGCTTGGAAGCCTTCTGACATGCTGGGTGTTCATAAGGAATTGATAGAGCATGAACTTCACCTTGACCTGGATGCCAAGCTCGTCAAGCAGCATCTTCGTCATTTCACCCAAGACTAGAAGGATGTAATAAAGAGAGAGATAGTTAGGTTACTAGATGCCGATTTTTATCAAAGAAGTGTAACACCCGAATTGGCTTGCTAATTCTATATTTCTGCCTAAAAAGAATAAAGATTAGACGATGTGTGTTGATTATACTGATCGTAACAACACATGCAAAAATGATCCTTTTGGCTTGCCCCGAATCGATCAAGTCGTTGATTCCACGACAGGTTATAGCCTTCTAAGTTTCCTATATTGCTACTCGGGGTATCATCAGATTCCCCTTAAAATTGAAGATCGGGTCAAGATGTCTTTCATCACTCCTTTTGATGCTTTTGCTACAACACAATGGCTTTTGGACTCAAAAGTGCAGGTGCAACGTACCAGAGAAGTATACAAAGGTGTCTACATTCTCAACTCGGACGCAATGCTGAAGCATATGTCGATGACATAGTGGTCAAGACTCGGGAAGACGAATGACTCATCTCTGACCTGGTAGAGACCTTCAACAACTTGAGAAAGTTCAAAATGAAGATGAACCCTAAGAAGTGTATATTCAGCGTGCCCTTAGGAAAGCTACTCGGGTATATGGTTTCCCGGTGAGGAATCGATCCTAACCCAGAGAAGGTGTCGGCTATCACCAAGATGAAGCCACCAGAAAGTCTCCATGATGTCCAGAAGTTAACGGGGTGTATGGATGCCTTGAATAGGTTCATCTAACAACTCGGCATGAGGGGGCTCCTATTTTTCAAGCTCCCTAAGAAGCAGAACAAGTTCCAGTGGACCAAGAAAGCACAGGAGTCCTTTGAATACCTCAAGAAGTATCTAACTACCCCCACCCACCCTAGTGGCCCCGGAATCCCACAAAACATTGAAGCTTTACATATCGGCTACAAGCAACGTGGTTAGTATCGCAATCGTCATCGAACGGGGGGAGTTAGAAACCAACCGCAAGATCCAGTACTCGTTCTATTTCATCAGCGAAGTTCTGAGTGATTCTAAGACTCAGTATTTTAACATCATGAAGCTCACATATGCACTACTAATCACGTCCTGCAAGGTCTCCCATTATTTTCAGGCACACCAGATTGAGGTTCACACTTCATCAACACTGGGTGAGATATTGAACAACAGGGAGGCAACCAGACAAATCACAAAGTAGGAGGATGAATACTGGTAATGTCTACTAAAGGGGAAAGTTTCAAGTATGTTTTGTAAATTCGTTTTCCAACATCTAACAATGCAGTCGAGTATGAAGCACTGCTTCATGGTCTAAAGATCGCTACTGCACTCGGCATTCGCTGACTCAAAGTTCTCGGGGACTCATTGCTCGTTGTCAATCAGGCCAGCAAATAGTGGTCATGTTTGGATGAGAAGATGATGATGTATTCCTAGGAGTTCCGCAAGCTAGAAAATAATTTCAACGGCCTCGAGTGCCTACACATCTTGCGTGGAAAAAATGAGGTCGCAGATGAGTTGGCCAAGCTCAGTTCCAGATGGGTTGTAGTACCTCTAGGGATCTTTATGCAGGAATACCATGAGTCAAGCATCACCAAAGCATTGGCTAAAGCCAGTAAAACGACCGAGTCATCTCAGGAGACTACACCGCTGGTTCAAAGCATAACCGAGTCACCTGAAGTCATGGAAATACATTCGGATTGGTGCACCCCATTCATGACATACCTCAGGACAGGGGGCTTGCCAGAGGACAAAGATGAACATGAATGACTGTGTTGTCAGGTGGGACATTGCACTCTAGTTAACAATGAACTGTTTCGGCGATGTATATTGCCAGACAAAGGATGTGCCATTTTATAGGACATTCATTCAGGGGTTTGCGGCAGTCACGTAGGCACACACAAGCTTGTCGGCAAGACGTATCAGTAGGGATTCTATTGGCCCACTGCCATGTCAGACGCCGACTCCATGGTTCATCATTGTAAAAGTTGTCAGTTCTTTGCTCGCCAGAAGCACGTACCATCCCATCAACTCTAGATCATATTGATCACCTGGCCTTTCTCCACATGGAGGTTGGATCTGGTAGGTCCATTCAAGAAAGTGAAAGATGGATTCACACACATCTTCGTGGCAGTGGATAAATTCATAAAATAGATTGAAGTAAAGCTGACGGCTTCTATTACAACTGTTAAGGCGGTGGAATTCATCAAAGAAAGTATGCACTGATTCGGTGTGCTCAACAACATCATCACCGATAATGGAACTCAGTTCACTACGAGAGTTTAAGGACTTTTATGCATACTCGGGCATCAAGATTAACTACGCCTTAATTTTGCACCTACAGAGCAACGGTCAGATAGAGCGATTCAACGACATGATTCTCCAAGGTTTAAAATCCAAAATTTTTGACAGGCTGAAGCCTTACGCCGGGAAGTGGGTAAAAGAATTGCCATCAGTCTTGTGGGCCCTGCGTACGACTCTGAGTTGCACTACGGGCCACACACCATTTTCATTAGTATACGGCTCTAAGGCAATGTTACCTATTGAGGTAGAGCACAAATCTTTCCGAGTTCAGCAGTTTTCAGAAGAGCAATCAAACGACTCCCAAGTCGATGACTTAACCAAATTGGAGGAATCGCGGGAGGCAGTGGTCATTCAGTCGGTAAAACACCAACAAGTGATGAGGCGATATCACACAATCAACACAAGCTCACACAATTTCAAAGTTGGCAATTTTGTTCTTCATAAAATTCAGACTACTAAAGACCGACACAAGTGCTCCCCAGTTTGGGAAGGGCCTTTTGAAGTAGTCAAAGTCACTCGGCCTGGCTCATATAGACTACCAAGGGAAGGCGGCTCAGAAGTTCAAAATTCCTAGAACATTGATCAACTACGACCATTTTATATGTAGGTAACTTTGTGTACATTTTAAATTATTTGTCTGCTGCATCGGCACATGTGCCCAATCCATCAGTCAAAGGGTTGTATTATGTACTCATACTATTTTCCTATAATGAAACATTATTACTGTTGTGTTGGTAATCCTATGAAATAATATTTGTCACTCATATGTGAAAGACTACACATGGTCGGGCTAGATGACTGCAGCATCTTACAACCCAGACACTTAGTTGGAATGAGAAACCAAGTGGTCAGTATCTTGATTTAATATGTGATGAGTCATTGACATGTTAAGGTTTGAATTTGAATCTGGGATAAGTCATTGACATGCTGAGGTTCACCACTTGTATAAATAATTTTATCTTGATTTTATCATTTGTCAAATGTTTAGCTCATGATGAGACTTTGAAGAGGTGTGTGCCTCTTGTGCTAAAAGTGCACTCTTTTATCTTGTGCTTAAACTTATCTAAAAATTCAGTTTGTACCTTGTGCTTCATGTTAGATTCCGATACAGTGATCTTGAAACTTCGGAGTGTTTATCGTACCCAGTCTTGTGACCCTCCGCACGATCTAGAGGTCATTTGAGGAATGTCCAATACAGTAATCTTGAAGCTCCGGGGTGTTTGTCATACCTAATCGTGCGACACTCAGCGCAGCTTAGAGGTCATTTGAGGATCTAAAATAAGTAAATTATGAACATAATTGCTTATTCTCTTTCTTGTTTACTCACTTATATAAACTGAGTTCTTAGTTGCATATGTGAGCGTTTGGCAAAATACGCTATCCCACACTATTGTTGCTCTTGTTAAGATGATGTCTAGCAAGTTTATATGCTTATTTTGGTTGAGATATGAGTCTTATGCTTGTGGTGGCTTACTTAACTTTCTTATTCACTTCTTTCATATCTTAGCTTATGACTACTTTGCTTGTTATCCTGTTATGGTCTCTTTGTGAGGATTCACTCTTATTTTGTAAGTCTTGGTATAATGATGTGTATAATTACTTAAATACTTGTTTGCATACCTTATGAAGAATCCTAATTTTGATCTCATACATATCATATCGTTCTTCTCTCAGATTGTGTTTGATGAATTCATTATCAAAGGGGGAGAGATTGTGCACAAAATTAGTATAATTCTTGCTAATCGGGTGGTTGAGAGAAGAAACATGATAATGTCTATCTAAGGGGGAGAGATTGCATTAAGAGTGTTAGGGGGAGTTTGATTCAAGGGGAGTTTTGAGTTTTTGAGTTTGAGTTTTTCTTGCTCGTTCTATTTTAGTTGAGTGGTTTTGAGCCTATCTTAGCTCTTCTTTACCATTTTGGCTTGGTTTGTCGCATTTTTTGCATTTTGTTGATCATGCAGCTTTTCCTTTCTCTAGATGACATTCTTGTGTTTTTATTGTCTTTTGGTCTTCTACATATGCTTCATGGGGTCTTGGATTCGAAATTCAAACTTTGTGCCTTTTGTTGTCAATGAACTCATCAAGGGGAAGATTGAGAAACCAAGTGGTCAGTAGCTTAGTTTGATGTATGATGAGTCATTGACATGCTGAGCTTTGAATTAGAATCTGAGACATTTCGATAGGTTTACCTTTATCTTGGTTCGTGTGGAGAATCGTGTTTGCTTGTCTCGTAATGTGCAGATAGCAGGTGCGACATGGGGGACAACGATGAGGATCGTGGCAGGAGTAGGAGACCTGGTGCAGATGATCGATGATGGTCAAGCACATGTTAGGTACTCGGTGACCGAACGATCGAGAGGTCGGATGATATCGTGTGTGATCTGTACCATGCATATGGAGACGATGAGCACGAGTTTCTTGGTTGAGCCTAAAAACCAAGGTCGATGATTTCTTGGTTTTGACCTCAAAATCGGCAGCTCTGGTTTGGTGATTTTGGCATCAAAATCACCGTGACGGTTTCTTGATTTGTGCTTCAAAACCAAGCGGACTTCGGTTTATCGGTTGCGCCATAAAACCGACGCATGGAGATCGATGTGGGACACATATCGAGATCTAGTGACTTACTTCACCTGAAAGCAAGTCAGCTTAAGGTTTTTCAATCTGACATAAAGACTGACAGAGACACAATGATGAGTGATGCATATGACATCATCGCAGAGGTTATGTCGAGATAAAGTGGAAGACGGATGTGTCGATGCGACGGGCTACATCGGACCCTTCTATTCCAAAATCTCATTTTACTGTATTACGTCCTAGGAGCAATTTAGTCTTTTGTTTGGGCATATAAAAAGGATTGCTACTTATCTAATTTTATTTCGTATGTCCTATATTATGAGTGAGACATGGAAACTTTGTTCTAATAAATCAAATAAGGTACGGAGCACGGTGAGCTTATAAATCTTAGTTCAATTTCTATGGATAAATTGCCTGCTTTTTGTTGTTCGCGTTCTAGATCCGAATATTTGTCTTCGTGATTTTGTTTTTGGCGCCCGGCTCCGGTTTTCCTTCGAGGATTTTCTCTGCGCCCGTCGCCTCCGCCAGCCTCATTTGGCTTCGTGGTTTGCGATCAGGAGCGCGTGCCAGTCGTTTTCTTGGCCCTAGTTCTGTAGATGTCGGCTTTGGTGTTCCATTTCGAGAGCAGGTCTTGCGCCAGGTCGGGCTCTGTCTTCGTTTTGGCCTCCGGCCCGTTCTGCATTTATCATCGTTTTCATTTTTCCGACCGGTCTTCTGTGCGCACGCAGGGGTGTTGATTGCCACCACCAGAAATTGTCGGCCAGCTCATCCCATAGCAGATCTGCCACCCGTGTTTCATTTCCTCGGTCCGAGTCCCATCTGCCGGTGTTGCCGCTCAGCGGCTGGCAAGATCCCGTTTTTCTTCTGCTGTTGTCTTGGCCGCAGGGTTTCGGTCTCCGTTTCCGCGCAGGCGCATGCACATCATCCTTCGTTTTCCCGCTTCGATTTCTTTCCTACCACCGAGCCTGGGATCGGTTTTCTGCGCGATGTTTTCTTCGGTTCCCTCGTTAGTGCGCTTTCCCGTTTTGGGAACTCCCCAGATCCACCTACGCGCGCAGGGACTCGCTGGATCCGGCTTCAGCGCCAGGACCGCGCGCACCAGCTCGGTCTTGGCTTCAATCTAATTTCGCGCGCTGCCTTCGGTCCTCGATTTTTCCCGCCTGTGGGTTTCGCTGTTCACGCCCGGCGCTTTCGAGCTGAGTTTCTACCCAGCGTGCAGCGCGCCCATTGGCGTTTGGTCTTGCTCGTTATCTCTGCCAAGCCAAAGTGCTCCAAAGATTTCTCTTTTTGATTCGTTTTGAGAGTGCTCATGTTTTCCGTTTGAGGATTTTGCAGCTACCGTCTTGTTCGTGAGCTATCGGATCAAAGACTTAAGTTTTTCAGGTTCTCGTCGTACATTTGTGGTGGGTTCTTGGTCACGCATAACAGGTGTTCGGTGAAATATGCGTTAGACCTTGAGTTACTTGTTGGTTTGATTTTGGTTTACCAAAGTCTTACACGTGGCTTTGCTTGCTTTGATTACTATTTTCGCTGTGTGTCGGTTTCAAAACTCGATTTTGAGGGTCAATAATTTGTCTATAGCTATATGGTCTTGATCGAGTTAGAAGAGAGACGAATTAGATTTGATTTGAGACATAGACCAAGTTCTCATTGAGAATTTTAATTGCCTTCTATTCAACCTTCCTCTGGTCACCTTCTCCGGTCCTTCACGAAAGCAGACTGAGTAGAGCGCATGACTCAATTAGCTTTTAAAACCTCAGCATCTAACGGCTTTGCATGCTCAAGTGTCAGACCATGTGTCACGCGACCAACGAGCACTTAGCCCGGCTTGATCTAAGAGAAACCTGAGTATCCAGAAGGACCCGGTACCTTTGTAACTTGGGTGGATCAAGAATTTTGAATGTCGGGTCAAGTGAGCCAAGGCTCTATACCGCATGGCCATGGCACTAAGATCTGATCACACTTGAGAAAAAATCATTAGCTTAACAAACTGAGAAAGATTCTGATCTGGATTGTCAAAAGCCTCGAATGCCCTACAAATTGGGCACATGATGCCCATAGACTTGAGCACTAAGCTGAGAACTATCTCGTGAAAATGCCTGACTGACTGAGCGGTCTGGTGTATATGGCTCGCATGCACGATGACTTTAAATGTCCGAATCCATGAGACTATGCAGATACTAAGTCTAGGCCAGCATGAGAGCAAAATTGTGACACCCTAAGTGTCTCTGTAGCCACTACAGTGTAATCTATAATTCTTCATCATGTACCTACAGTGTCTCAATGGAGTTTGAACTTGGTTCAATTTGAATTTGATTTCAAACCTTTCTTTATTTATTTTCAAACCAAGGCAAATGGGTCTTGTATGGAAACATCAATTTTGGCCATACAACCCTACCAATCTAAATTCACACACTGGAAGGTCAAGGACAATAATAATTTAAGAAAATTTATCAGATTTTTTCAAACATGTTTGAGCCCCTAATAAATTCAGTCTAAATTCAAAAGCAGTTTTCTTCCTGGAATTTTAATTCAAATTATGTTTGGAATTTGAACTTTCAACCAAAAGGAAAGTTGTCCCTTATCTTTCATTATATAATATTACAAAATTTGGTAAATTTTGGAGCACACTAAATGTGTTTTCATAATTTACAAACTCAGTTTAGTTTTGGAAAATTAAGAAAATTGATTTACTGGGTCGATGAACAGTGCAGCCCATGGGATACCGACTCATGCCACAATTTGAACTCCGACCGAGGCCCACAGGTCAGTGACCTGAAGCATTGGACGGTGACTCACGTCGTGGTCCAACCGGATCGGCTAGCCGCCGAGGCCCCGACGCCGATGAGCGGGCCCACCGCCACCCCTCTCTCTCCTCCAGCTATAAAAACCCTAGGGCACCGAAGCTTCCAACCCTTTTCACCCTATTTTCCCCGACACCGAAGTGAGTCGCTGTCACCCTTTGCTACAAGTTAGCCGTCGACTCCGCCAGCCATTCGGCGATTCCTCCCGCATAGTTGCTCTCCATGATAGTGCACTGCTTTTGCCCCAGGTTTCACCATCATCGGCCATCTCCTCTGCCCTCCATGCCGAATCACGCCATCACCGGCCACCGATCATCGGTGAGCTCTCTTTTCGGTGGTGTTCATTGCTGATGAGGGGCCGCCTAACGTTCCCCTCCTTCCTGTGCAGCTGAGGAGCCCGTCCGTGGATTGTTTCCCCATCTACTCCCCGGTCTTCACCCTCGACGTTGTCTTCCTCTGCCACACCGCACGCCTCGCTGGTGAGCTCGCCGTTCCCGGCCACTCCATCGAGCGCCTCGTGTAGCAGCTAGTAGCCGGTGCATCGTACTCCATTTTCCACTAGGTCTCGCCAAGTTTCCACCGTCGGTGTGCCGGTGAGCGCTGCATTGCGCCACACGCTCTACCCGTGCAGCGTGCGCCCTGGCACGCTCTGGCCGTGCTCTGATGCGTTCCAGTGGCATGGGTCACCCAAAAGGGCTTGGTCGTGGGCCGACTGAGTTGGGCCTGGCCTGCAAGGCACTATGCGCAATGGGCTACTGTGGGCCAGTGGAACATTTCATTTTGTCAATTATTCAAATGGTTTTCTATATAATTTCAATTCAAATTCAAGTTAGGTTTGAATTCAAACCCAATTCGGTTAGAACTTTTTCCAAGCTTAGGATTGGAATAAGTTTGAATCTAACCTTTGAATTCAAATAAGGAATTTGAGTTGAAAGTATAAGTTCAATTGGAATTAGCTAAATCCTTTAGAAAATGCTCATAGGTTTATAAATTCAATCGAAATTCATAGTAAATTCTTTATGGCTCCAAATAGGGTTAAACTTGAACCTAATTTCAAGTTTAAAGATTCTTCTTCATGGCAAGTAGCCCTCTATTCCTGTTCATGTCAATTTTGCTAAGTTTAGTGGCCTCCTTGCCCTATGTTTAAGTGGGGCCTATAAAAGTAAGTACAACTTGTCATGACCACTCTTTATGCTATGAAATTTCTCTCTAATGACCATGATCCCTTGTAATGAGTTGCTGATCACTTTGAGCACTTTATGCTGTGGCATGAGTGATGTGTGGCATGGTCCAAACCCCTTAGCTTTATGTTATTAGGATGGCTATGTCATAGGAGATAATGAAGGAAATTGACTAAAATACTACTTAAGTAACGTAATTGAAGGTGAGTCGTGTTGATTAGCTCCTTACCCTTGCCTTGCCATCTTTCGCTAATACTCTTGCATCATGTTGCATAGGTTCTAATGCCACCTACCTTGAAGATACGCCAAGCTTCACCGAAGCTAACCCTTCTCCCTCGTTCAACCAAGGTAAGCATCGATTGCATAATCCTTCGCATAGGATTTTGCTTTATAATCTTTACTTTATGTTCTTGGGTGTGCATCTATGTATAGGAGTCATATGGAACCTAGTTGCACTACGGACCCCCTGATAAGTTACCTTGCTTACCCCATTGAAAGGTTAGATGACGATAGTGTTCTATGCTTAGTAATGTAGCATATCGATAGAAGACAATGGTTGAAAACCGCTCGCGATAGGACCCTTTCTAGCGATGGAGGTCCTATGTTGTATACGGCTTTCGCTTTCAGAATGTGGCACAATTTGAGATCGGGTGAAGGTTGGGAAGGTCGGTGAGTTGTCTGTTTTTATGTTAGGAGCTCCAAAAGTGGTAGCCCCCCGCCTATGTCGATTAAAGACCATGTTGGTTAGGCCCTGTTGTAACAAACAATGATTATGTACTAGCGCATATGGGATATATGGGGTCCCACAAACTTAGTAGCTTCGATGGTTGTCGAGTTGGATGATATCTTACCTTGCCTCACGGATGTACACTGGGATAGTGTGTGGGTCACCCACGGATGCCCGGTGAGGTATCGCGTGAAAGACATGCACTAGGGTGAGGTAGGACTCAGCCCGACTCTTTGATAATCATCACGAAAGGTGGTCACTCGTGGTGCCTTCATGACCCATGTGTCATGTTGTTAGGTTATTCCCTTGCAATGCGTATATTGATTTGAATCTCCGCGACACCCTCGGATATGGGTGAGGCTTGCTCGCTGTGTTCAAACATAGTAATGGAACTTCATTATTGTTGATATGAGAATTATGGATGATGTTGACTACTTTGTAGTCAAGGCATGTTAATAATCAAAGTTGGTTGAGTTACATTTGCATGTTTAGCATAGGTTGCAAACTTGTTTATGATTAATCAACTTAACTTGGCTAATAACCTGCTTAAAAGTGATTAGAAGTAGATGTTAGTAGGCTTGAGTCCATTATTTCATTTGGAGTCTTTGCATGTCTAGTTTCATAGCTTTTGGGTCACGACAGATACCTCACCGGGCGATAAAAGGTACACAACGTTGCATCGACATGACTCAAAATACGTGGTAAGACACGTTGAGAACTTGCGCAGGAGAGAGATCAGTCGGGCAATATCAAACTTCATCCATGGTACAAATGTTATGTGAAGTGTTTGGTAAACACAATTGTACAATGGCTAAGTCTACCCTACTCCTAAGACATGTCTACTGGGAGCATCTCTACGACTTGATCAGCCATCACAGCAAAGTCCTCCACAAGTTTGTTTGCCTCATCTTCAGAGCAGGTCACCATGAAACCCTCGCTCATCGTGTCCAAGTTGGCTCATGGGTAGAGTGACTTCAGGATCCCAAGTATTAAGCTTACCGCTTTCTTGATATTGGTGAGGATAACTTCTTATAACCAAGTCGGCAACCCATCCAAAAGCTAGGGAGCTTGGGCGGCTGAGGCAGGGTCATCAGGGTAAAAGAAAGCCACCGCGTTCTCATCCATAGCCTTCAGGGTTTGGAGTTCCACCTCAGTTTCTGTAAGATGGGTGCGAAGTCAGTAAATCATAGATAGGGGACTCAGACGATAAAAGAAAGAGATTCTTACTCCAAAGCTTTGTCAGTCAGGTATTCTGACTCTTGAAGTCATCATTAGCTATGGTGGTCCGCTCCAAGCATAATTCCCTGGCTTGGAGTTCATTGAGCAAATCTAAGATTTTGTTGTCCAAATGCTTCACTTGATCTTCTAGAGGTGGGACTCGCGCTGAGAGTTGATCAGCTATTTTCTTCAATTCTTCAACTGCCCGGGAGAGGGTATCAGTGTCTGTTTGAGCTTTCTCCTGAGCAAGTTTTTCTTCAGCTAGCTCATTTTTCAGAGCGACGAGGGACTTCACGGCCGAGTCTTGTTCTCCAGGCTCGACGCCGAGTGGTGTAAGTTGTTCCATGTAGGCTGCAGCGAGAGGGTGAAGTCAACCCAGGGTATACCTTGGGTATGATTGAAACAAAAAAGATCAACAAGTTACTTACCAGCCTTCCCCTGGCTCTCTTCGACCAGTTGAGTCTCTAGCTCCTGGTTTTGGACCAGGAGAAGCTCATTCAAGGCACTCACCAGTTGAGTCTAGCTCCTAGTTTCAGACCATGAGAACCTCGTTCAATTCATTCTCGTAGTTCTGGGCTTCGGTGAGTCTCTTAAGGGTGACCCTTAGGAATTTGTATTTTGATTTGCGATGCCCGATAAGTTTCTGGAAGAGGAGGAGAGTCAGGATCGAGATAGGGCGGTAATGTGAGACAAAAAAAGGATACTTACATTGAACCGTAGGGAGGCAGAATCTAAATCACTCTTCAGCGCTTAGATATCTTCTCACCCTTCTTCAGTGTTCACTGCAGCTGTTATAAACCTTCTGATATGGAACTCGACTTTGATAAAGTCCGGGTCCTTGGCCAAGGTTTCAGCAACATGCGGGATCGGCTAGGGAGAGTCTTCAGTCTAAGGCCGAGTTGAGTCACCACCAAGGGGAACTCTCCCAGTGGCGCCTAGTCCATGGGACTTAGGGCTTGGAGGAGTCATCCTCTTAGGGGACTCAGCTAGTTTGGGGCTTGCAGAAGCATCAGTGATCCGTGGGTTGGGAGTCTTCTGGGCAGTTGAAGGGTTCTGAGTTTTTGCTGGGCTGGGGGAACCCCTGGTTCCACTTGGGCTCGGGGGCTCGTATGTCTATGGCACAACTCTAGCAGCATCTAGAGTCAGGGACTTCTCGATCCCTAGGATCTCATCACCCTTTTGAGGGTCCTTTGAGGAAGAGTCTGGCTCTATGTCCTGCGAAGCCCTACACCATTCATAAAGTTAGTACCAATCAATATTAAAAGTGATATGAGTTAAAGGATTACCTGTTCGACCGTCGCATGGTAAAACTGCCCCGAGTACGACTTGGAGGAGTTGGAGTAGAAGAAGGTTTGGGAGTAGGGTAATTGATATTGACTCCCGATGGCTTTTTGCTCGCCACCTTCCTTGCCTTCTTGGGAGAAGATGGAGTAGCAGAAACCTTGTGTTTGCCAGCTCGAGTCCTTGATGATTCAGCGCTGTGAACTTGCAACGATGCATCGACTGACTCAACATTCGGGAGTCTAAACCAAGAGAAGGACTGTGTCAATCGGTGTGTCGCCTTCGAAGCCAGGAATGGGGGCTATGAAGCTGTCTAAGTCATGCAAAGCAAGCACACAAGGAATAAATAACCAAAGGAAAATCGTGAATCAAGGCGGTGTTGTCTTACCATGTCTCTCTCCACTTGGAGATTGTAGGTGCGCACCTGCTTGGTGGTTGGCCAACTGCTGGTGTTCTTGAACATTTCTCCTAGAAGCTTCACCAATTTGCTGACCCCAATGTTGTCAAGTGACTCTAGGGTCGGATCTTGAGCCCCATTGTATCCCCATTCGAGATTGACTTGTTTTTTCAGAGGGATCACTCGGTGGGCCAGTCAGTTGGCGGCCATGGAGACACCGGTTAAGCCGTGCCTTTTTAACTCACTGACTCGGCTGGCTAGGGCAGATACGATTGGAATTTTGATGTCAATGGGTTCCTCCACCCAAGTCCGGTTATACTCAGCAAGTTAGCCGACAAAGGGAGGAAGGCTAGGCTCATGGTTTTCACAATAGAACCACTAATCGTGCCATCCTTTGAGAGATGATTTCAAGGTAAGGTCAAGGAAGTTGTTGCGCGGATGAGATTGGATGTCAACACCACCAATGACTTTCCGGTTAGTAGCACTTGGTTGATACTTCAAGAAGAAGTAATGCTTAAACAGGGGGAAATTGGGGTGGACATCGAGATAAACCTCGCACAGATGAACAAAAATGACAATTTGCAGGATGGAGTTCATGTTAAGATGGACTAGCTCAATTTGATAGTAGTGTAGAAGACCACAGAGGAATTCACAAGTGGGAAGGCCAAATCTGCACCGGAAGAAGGAAGACAGCACTGCAATTTCATTAGTGTTGGGAGTGGGAATGTCTTCCCCCTTCACCGGCCTCCATTGAAGCACGACACGAGTGGGGAGAAGATGGTTTCCGTTGAGACCTAGGAGTTTGCCCTCATCCACGGAAGATGGTTTGAACATCTCAGGATGGGAGGTGGCCATGATAGGAGGAATGCGAACTTGCGCAAGGAATGGAGTGCGCGAGAGGAGGAAGATGATGGTGTCGGCAGAGAAGTGATTTAGGGTTTGGACTAAACCTTCTATTTATAGGCGACGGCGAATGGGACACTAACGGTCACCGAAGGTTTCGCAAGAAATGCGGAATAAAGTTGAGATGAAGTTTGACCCAATTTTGACTGGTTCAAAGGGATCAAATGGTAATCAAGAAGGTATTTTGACCATGAAATTTTGGATCAAAATAAGAAAAAAGAGTTGAAACCTGTAGTAATGGCTAGATTGACTCCCGAATTAATTCTTTGAGAGATTTGGTATGGGAGTCAGAGGCTACACCTAATAGGTGCACCTATTCGGTACATCTATCCATATCAAATTGACTAAGTAGCACTCGGCCAATATTGCTGGGCACTCAGTCAATTATTCTTGACAAAACAGAGCACTCGGCAATTTCACCAGAACAAGATTTGGAATTTCAAGACCTAAATTCACTTGCAAAGCACTCGAGAAGCTGCTGATGAGATTTGATACCACGGGTACCTGACTGACTGGACTCAGAGAGAAGGAAGGGGGGGCCCACGATGGATCAACCCGACCCATTCGGCCTGAAGATTTGGACCAGGAGGCCTATTACCGAGACGGTTTAAAAGATAGTTGATAGATAAATTCTATAAAATAGACAAGTAGAGATAAAGCCCTGATCAAATAAAACTATAACCGACTCAAATCTTCTTTGTAAACCCTACCCACCTTGACATATAAAAGAAATGGTAGTGGAAGTCTCAATCCAACGAATCATAATACACAAAAACATAAGA
>VSTD030000259.1:0-17475 GCA_008808055.3 Sporobolus alterniflorus | reverse complement strand
AGCAGATATATGACGGTGTGGAGCCCTTCTACCTTGTTAGATGATGTGCGAAGGATGCGCTCGGCTTTACCGTTCTGCAGAGAAGTGTAGGGACAAGACATCCGCAGAAGTACCCCTTTGGTGACGTAGAATGTGCGAGAGGATGTATTACCATAAAAAGTTAGATGATATATTATCTTGGGGTAGGTACATATATATATAGGGGATGCTCCATAAAAACCCTAGAGCAGGGGACTATGCCAAGGGCTAGCGGTCAGACCGCCAGAGGTGGCGGCGTAAGAAAACCTTAGCAAACCCTAGCCGTCACCCGAATGACATTCTCAATGGGTCAGACCAATCCTGACGTAGGATGTGGTCCCGGACCTACCTATCTATAATACAACACATTTCTAACAATATCAAATGATAAATTACTGAAAATAAAACAATTATAATAAGTTAGTTCAAAGCCATTTATGCATAGTCGGGAACAAAAGAGATAAATTCAATAATAATTTAAGCTTACTTAACAAGTACAAGATCATGCAACTCGTAATCACCAATTCTGGTAATCCCTGTGGTGACCTCAGAACTCTCCACGGCATAGTCCGCAAATACACGGATCTGCAAAAACATGGGCACATGACTAGAAGTTGAAGCACACTGACAAATCTTTGCACTAAGTAGATTCTGACAAATATCAGGACCAAAATAACTCACATGTGCTTTAGTAGTGTCCGATAAAATGATCAGAACATGCCCTTCCACTTTAATAACCAAGCCAGTCGCACCTTCTTGAACACCGGATACCACTTTTACATGGTCACCAGCACTGAAATATTTGCAGAGGTCTGTTCCACTGAAGGCGAGTGTTTTCTACAATTATGAACATATTTATCCGTTCTCTAGTTATTTTTTTATTAAAACTCTCATCAAAGCAAATATGATAATAAAATTCAGTTAGGAAGTAATACCGGAAGTCCATATTGCTTTGGTTGAATGTGAACAGTCCCATCCTCAACTTTCTCAATTGACCCTTTAAAGTCTTTGAGATCACCCTTGATAACAATAACAGCATCACCTTTCATAAAGTGATTCTTTGTCCTGTTAGAAAATAAAGAGGATAAGCTCTCAACATCCTCATTCATATCGTCCAGGTTTCCTGAATTTCTCCAGTTCATCAAATGACGGCTGAACATTTTTTGTGCTGATAGATTTTATAGAGAATGTTTTGTGCAAGAAACCATCTTTGAACATTAAATCATCAACAATGTCAAAGTATTCTCCCGAATTGCTATTCCTTCTCCTTTCGACGCGAATGTGCATCTCCCTGTTTTCATGTGAGTTAGCAAATAACAGCAAATCAATAAATATGAAATACTCTTTGATAACAAAGGGATGAAAAAGCACCTCACCTCATCAACACTGAAGAACCTTGGTGGCGGAACAAATGATTTCTTCTTCGCCACTTCGCGGCCGTCCTGAAATGCCCGACGCGAATGTGCATCTCCCTGTTTTCATGTGAGTTAGCAAATAACAGCAAATCAATAAATATGAAATACTCTTTGATAACAAAGGGATGAAAAAGCACCTCACCTCATCAACACTGAAGAACCTTGGTGGCGGAACAAATGATTTCTTCTTCGCCACTTCGCGGCCGTCCTGAAAATGTCAAATAGTTATCATGATAAACCATTCCCAACATGTAAGCACAAGGAGAATGACAAAGAAAAAAACACAGATCATCCAATTTTTAACCAAGGCTCTTGCGGCCAACTGGTCCGAAGGATGTGCCCCCGCTGAACTATCCCAAGTTCGAGCCTTGGTTTCTACCTTAATTATTTTCTTGGTCAGCAGTCTCTTGTTCAAGGTTTCATTTTTTTAGATAATTCAATTCCCTGTATAAAAAGTTCTTAGGCCAGGCCTTCAATTCCATTTTCTCGAAACACTAGCGCATTAAACTAACCGTTTTTATAAGGGAGGCCATGACAAAGGGAGCCCTTAAGCTAGTTGCCAAATGGCATAATCGTTCATCAACACAGTACAAGTTAAGCTTCACAGAGGATGCAACATCATAAAGTATATATTCAATATCAATATCAATATCAACTCAGATTTATAGCAAGTTGGAAATAACGTACCAATTTGTTTGCCAGCAACTGTAAATCTATCCTAGGAATGATCTTCACAGTAACCTTTTGGCGCACGTTGTCAACATCAACAACCTGAAGGTGATCAAATCAATATATTGAAGTAGGCACAATAACATGATGGCAGCAACGAAGACCGTACCTTAGCAAGATCGCCTTTATATATAAGCACCAAGCTTCATTCGAACCCAAGAATCCCTTGCGAAATCAACGGATTTGCTTTCCACAGAAAGGACATCGGCCATTTCTCGTATAGGAACCAAAGTAATTTTTGCTGAAGCCAAGATATTCCGCAAACCGTTGCAGGCCTGAAACCAACTTTATCGTTAGAAATAACACCACTACAGCCCAGTTTAAAACGAATACTAAGCCAAAGAAAGCACTTCTTATTACCTCCTTGACATGTGATTGTTTCTCTGCTTCAACGTAAATGTAATTCTTTAGGTGTTCCAACACAACACCAGATCTTATGTGGAGATCTGGCTTATCAAGGAACTTTTGCATAAGACAAGCGGCTTTCTCCCGCTCACGTCCAATCTGAAATCGAAGTTACAGGTCCATGATGCTCAAATGTAAAAATCATAAATAGTGGATCAGATATTAACCTGACTAGAATTTGCATCCTACCGCACATTTCACCATCCAAAGCTTTGGATCCTGCACTGATGGCAGGAGAGCTTGCTGATCAATATCGTCGGTTGCTTCCTCACCATAATCAGAATGTGACGGCCGTCCATATCTATTTCGTATTCACCGCCTAAGCTCATCCTCGTCGATTTCGATTTCGTCCCTCATATTTGGGATGAAACGAGGCCTAGAATTACTGCCCGTATTCTCATCAGGGAAGTCAGCCCGGTCATCAGCAACGATAAAGCCTGACAAAAGGCAATTTAGCACAAGTTGCAGGAACAACACAATTCATTACTTGAACTTGCTTTTGCATATTGTACCAAACAAAAATAGCTATATACACTTAACGACTAATTGGGAGTACTGTCACATGAAGGAAGAGCGCAAGTTGTTTCGCTGTGACAGTTTTCTTACGTTGTCCCAGAATGGAACGCCATGAGTTGCACAGGACATCAATACAGCTGGGTTGTGAGTTGTTACAGCCAATTAAGTACTGAAGTGCTGCATCGATTCTCCAGTATTAAGGAGTGTCAGTTCATCTGCCAATTGAGCGTCGTCCATTTGGGATAAGAAGAGTGGCGAGAGCAATAAAGGAGTTCACAGAGATGATAATACCATGAAAAGCACAACGAGTACTGGATGATATATAGAGAACTTCGTCATCAAGAGGACAATTGCGATTCGCCCGGGTAGTAGGTGAAGCCATTGGTGTTGACACGTGATAAGTGCATGGTTTCAGAAGATCTCCAATTCAATACGAAATCCAAGAATTTACTAAAGTTCGCCTTTAAAGCCAGTAATTTCCCCAACAAAACTAGAAAACACCAGTTCATCACCCGCCTAAAGCAACTAAACTGTAGCAAACTTATGGACCATAAGCACATAACCAAACACGACCATCTGGAATGACAACCGACACAAATCGGTTCACCTCATCCCCAATGGAAGCGACAATTTCTTTTAGAACGATTTCGAAGAGGATTTAGATACCCAGAATAGTCGCCGGTGGCTCGATGTTAGATAGCGTACGAGAATCGATCAATTTCGGCTAATTTCATACTGCATTTGGAAATTTAGATACGGGTAACCGATCAAACAAAACAATCACGGTCGGTAGGGCAAGCAACCACTCACCGTCATCGGTCTCTGCATCAGAGAGATCTTCCTCCGACTCATTGTCGACCACAGCCATGTCGTCGATCAGGATGGAACCCCTCTTCCGCTTGGACTTACGGCCACGACCGCCGTCGTACTCGTCGTCTCCATCCTCGTCCTCGCTGGCCGCGTCGTCGATGAATCTGTCAACGCGGGACCTCTTCCCACGGCCGCTGCCGCTGCTGCGCGATCCCTTGCCGCCCATCTCCTCCTCTTCAATGTCGTCGTACTCCTCTCTCGCAGCGAAAGGCGGGGCGGAGAGACTGCGGCTGTCGGGAAGGGGTATTTATCGGCGATGCCGCAGCTTTGGGCTGGGCTCTGAATCTTGGGCCTGCATGGTTTCCGTTGAGCCGCGCATTAGGTCCAAAATGAAACCACGGACTAGTACAATTCAAACTGACCTGTTCGTGGCCTATGTGGGCCATGTACACAATGATGTGGCCAATACTCATCTTTCCTGATCCAGCTCGATCGCTCTCAGAAAAAAAAGTTCTGGTCCAGCCCGATATGCCGACCCGTCTGTCTCTCATCCCACTCCGCGGATTCCGCTGGATTCGGATCACGAGCTAGCTACCTGGTTTACCGGAATATTTGGTTCGTCGTTGTCGTAGCTGTAAGAATTTGCAATCACCATTCCATTCGTGAGTTTGTGTACTGGTAGCCTTTCTTTTTCAGTTTTCTGCGGCCTTTAATTTCCATGCCGCTTGGGCTGTTACCGGACACGATGCCCGAGGCACCTGTCCGAACAGCACGCACCCACCACGGCCTCGCGGGTGTAATGTAAACCCACCAGTCCACCACAACGTCCATACAAGGGTGGTTGCAAGGCTCCACTGCGCAGATGATCCTACACTACGCTCGGATAAAATTTTGATCGCGCTTCTTGTTCACCCATTGACTGTAGGCCCCCGCTAAAATAAGCCCACGAGTCAGTGAACACTGTAGATTGCGTAGTGCTTCCTTTACTTCGACGTGCGGCAAGCAAGCAGAAGTGCCGAAGACGACATTGTTCCAAAAAAAAAAGTGGTGCCAAAGAAGACGACGACAGCCGTGGAGGCGCATCACGCTGCCTTGTGGGCTAAGCAGACAAACACCGGACCTGGCCCCACAGCGGGAACGCGGTTCGTCGGACCATACTTACAAGTGGGACCAACGCGACGACGTGCCCTACATGTCATGAGGTGCAAAATATCAGAACCGGTCTCGTCGGGCGCAGAAGTTACCCAAAGGCAGAAGGGGAAGGCTGCCACGGCCGCACTCGCGCAGCGCCCGTCGTTGCTGTTGGTTGGCTGCCTGCCCGCCTTCTCCCGCCGGGGGGCGCCGCGCTGCGATCCGGCCACCGCCTCCTCCTCCTCCCCGAGGGAGGGGCCATTGCTGATTGCTGCCGCGTGGGTAAACGGGAGAAGGGCGGTGTCTGTACCGCCCGCGCACGGGCATTAGCTCGGGCTCTCTCGGCTCTGGCCACCTTGGCATGCGGATAAGCACGGCGCCATGGGAGGACGCAGCAGCTGACCTCGATGCAGGTACTCGAGGAGAAACCTCCCCGGTTTTTTCGGGTTCGCGTTCTGATTTTGGGGTTCCGGCTTCTGATCTACCGTTTTCTCCAGAAATTTGGCGTTTCTCAGGGTGGGGAGGGACTGCGTGGTGGCGAGGTGATGCAGAGCGGCGAGAAGCGGCATTTCTTCCCGCTCACCGGCTTGCAAATCGGGTACGTGTTTCTGCGCTTATTGCTGGTTTGATTTGACTCGGCCAGACCGCCAGAGGTGCTGGTGCGCATAGCGCGTTGGAGTTGAATTTGTTTGGTTGCCACTTTCCTTATGAGTTGAGCTTGTTTACAACACTGTAAGTTCACTGTGTTAGCGTCGTTTTGATTGTAGCGGGATATGTTGTTTGTGTGGGCAAGTTACATCATAAGGAAAGAGTAAAGTTCAATGAGTGGAGTGCCCAGTTTATAAAGTTGTTCCTAATTGCTACTAATAATGTTCTGACCTTGAAATTGGCATGAACCTGGAAAAGGTGACTTGGCCGTTTCTGTTGTCGTGGAGAAGTTCTAGCATACCGTTTTTGAGAAACAGACAGACAGGAAATATCACAAAAGGGGACTGAGTTGTTGAATTGGCATCTCTCTTCTGTAGATGTTTTGATCTGTGCTACGATCCTCAATGGAATACACAGTTAAGAGGCAGACATGTGGAAAGGATACCGGAACTTTTTTTAATAAAATAGCGAAGTTGGTTTGCATTCGGTGTAGGGAATGTTGTTATTTTGGCTGACAGAGATCACAATCTGTGTATTGCTGTAGAGAACGGTGTCTAAACAATTTTGTAGTTTCAATTCCATCTCTTTAGTTTTTGGATCTTGACGTAACGATGTTTCTCTGTCATGCATGTTTGAATTTGTTCTTGTGGCTGGCAGTTTTCACATTAATTTTTCTGACCTGATGCATGTGTCTGCATTATAAATTTCGGTCCTCTAATGAATTTCGTTAACCTGAACTCAGATATAATTAAACAATATTTGCTTATTTTTGCATGCAGGGATTTACAGTCATATCTTGCAGAACTGACTATATTTCTGTGCCCTGATACCAAGAAATTCCTAATATTGGTTGACAACCGCCCATGGTCGGTAGACCAGAACACAAAAACCGCTCACCTGTGGCAGTTTATGGTTACCAAGGTCCATTTGTACTGCTTTTTTACAAACTGTTTCCTTCTATTTTGTGCTGCAGTCGAGAGGCTTCCCTTTTTTTGCTTAAATTTCATCGCTTCATGTTGTTACAAACTGATTCTTTCTATTTTGTGCTGCAGTCAAGAGACTCCCCTTTCGCAAATACTAAAACTAGGAGAAAGAGAAATGGAACTGAGGGGAATGTTGTATTATCAGATAGAGTATCAGCTCCCCATTTGTTGAATAAGTCATCTAGATGGTATTCCGTGATTGATGAGGTCATGCGGAAAAATAAACGTCAAGTAAATAAGTTGAAGGATTCTCGAATACTAAACAGGAAGCTTCATCAAACTTTATATGGTTTTATCATTTTTGAGGTAGACTGGGACAATGTGCGTGGCATCAACTATTCAAATGAACTTCAGCTACTGTATGTTAATGTTCATAATTGTGCATTTAGGGAAATGTTGGCAATGTTTAATGGGATGGCACATACTCATTCATTCTGGTATTGTTGTAGACTGATACATCGATAGCTGTGGAATCTAAAATAATGAAGAGATGGGAATTTGAAACGGTAAATCAAGCTTCAGAATTTATTTGTGATAGGTTCTCAGGAAATAAAAGTGATCGTCGGCTCTTACAAGACTACTTGAACTGCATCTCTTCTAACGGTAAGAGCATGAATGTTTATCCTTCTCTTCTTTATGCTATTTTTTCTCAAATAATGTCTTAAGTTCTTGTTATGTAATGATGTATCTTACTTGAGAGAATTTAGTAGGATGAACTATCACTCTTTATTTTTAAACGGCACTTCTTCATGTAGTATCCTCGATGCACCTACCACGCAAGGAAGGCCCTGCTGCCGTGCTCTGCCCACTGCTGGCCTGTGCAATCCTAGGATTCTATGAATAATCATATCTTCCCAAATCACAGTACCATATCCTGTTGGAAGAAGATATGCAAGTTTGTATCTTTTTTGTCTGCACATAACTGATATTTCTTGCTCTTGTCTTGTAGAAAGCTCTAAGAAAAGCACATATTTGGCCTAGAGGCGGCGCATTGTTGCTGTCGTCATTGAATATGCATTTGGGGCAATGCCATCGGTTGTTTGTAGCAACGGCTCAGTTCAAAAACATAGACTGCTTCCACAAGGTTAGATAGACTGGCCCATGACACAAGGCTTGTATTCCCTCTAAGAGGTTTATGTGACACTTCTTTCACCATTCTGATGTATTTTTGTTCTGTGGCTAAAGTCGAATCTGGAATGAGACTTGGCTTGCAGGTTTTTTCTACAAACCGCGCAACTATGAACTGTTTGTAAAGCAATCACTCAACATGGAGATGGCTATTGTGATGGCTCGGGTATGTCTATTGTCAGATGTCTCTACTGTTATATGCTTGAATTTCATTTATATAAAGTTTTAAGTTAGTCAGTCAATGGGGCTGTTCAGAGAAGTGATCCTATCAAGCAGAAGCAGTGGAAGCATACACAAGCTAGGCAACTAGACAAGGGAGGAGCAGAACCAGTGTTACAAATTGTATGATACAATCTTTAAATTTCTAGGTCACATTATCTTCTTGTTGATGATCTTTTATCCATAATGTGCTCATTCAGGTAACTGGATGTTTCTAAATATTTTTGGGCAGGTATCATTTGGTTCTGAATTAAGTAACCATGCAGCAACTTTCGACATGTACCTGTCTGATTTTATGGATGATGACAAACCAATATCCTATGATACAGCCAAAGAAGATTAAAAGCTAACATTTGTAGCTTTGGTTGCCAGTCTTACATGGCACGGATTAAAAGCTAGGACAAAAAAAACTATGAGAAAATAAGTAAAAAAAGATTGCTACTTCTGTTCGCGCGAAATTGTGAACCTTGTCTCATAAGATCAACCCGGATGCTTTTCTCGACAAAGCAACAAAAACTACTAGAATGACTACAAAAATTAGTAAAAACAGGAACAAAATAATGTGAGAAAGAAGTATTGTATTGATTAACTTTGCTGCCCTTTGACGCATACACCTTGGCCCCAATTATTCAACTCGACTCTTATCTCTTTACAACTCTTTAAACCGACTCCTATCTCCTTACAACTTGACTTGTGACTTACATGGACTCTACCTCACGATCTTTATTTATTTTGAACTCCTAACTTGATCCTACTCAGACTCTAGCTCAACTTGATCTCCTCCCCAACTCGATTTTCTGTTGAACCGAATTCCTCATCCTTGGACCTTTCTTGGCTCAGACTTAATTTACCCTGGCTTTGATTCTGCCTTATTCAGACTCAAGGTCTTGATCCCCTTTTGGACTCGGACTCCACTTCAATTCGGACCTGCTTCCTCAATCTTCTTCTTGAGTTTACCCGGACAACTTACCCGGGTAACCTTTACCCTATCGGCTTACCCGATTGGCTTTCCCGAATCTCGCCTGGATAGCTTACCCGATCCTCACCCGAATGCCTTATCCGATCGCATCAATGCCTTATCCCGACCGTTAGCTCTTTGCATATTATGCCCTTAACTTCCATCGGATCACCTACAAAACCGCTAAGGCCGAGGTTGGTACATTTAAGCTCACCTTCAACGTGGCTGAGCTTCTTGAATAGCGACAACAACAAGATGTTAACGCTTGCGCCTCCATCTACGAGCATGTGTCCGATCAGCGTCCCGTCTAAGTGTCCCCAGATGAATAGTGGCTTCATGTGCGTGCCTGGGTTTTCTGGCTTCTCGAACATGGCACGTTCATCACCCAACGCCAACTCCACGACATTTTCCGTCAGTGCACGGAATTCTGCCGGAACCATGAAGACCATGCTGATGTCCATCTAGGTCCATCCGGGTCGGCTCTTCTACTAGCCGATCCTCCTTTTCACTTGGGTTAGGGTTACCCGACCCCGGGTTGAAGTTACCAGATTCTGAGTTAGGCCCCCCCCTGGCCGACGCCATCTCCTGCTTCTCCTCACCGCTTCTGCCCCCACTGCCGCCGTCCTCCTCTTTGGCTAACCATTTTTCCACCATGTTAGCTTCGGCTTAGTCATGGGCCGAGAACGGTTATACCAATAGCCCCGATCCCCCTCCTCTTTCTTTTCGGCCAACTCTTTTTGTCATAACTTCTACAACCGACATTTTTGTGTCTTGGTAATACCCCTCGGGCACCACCACGGAGGTAGCCTCCTGCTTGAGGCAGCACCTTTTCCTTCATCCAGTTTCATGCCCCCCCCCCGAGCTTTGCATAACTCGACTTCCCGTGCTAGCCGAGTTCTCCACAACTCATTTTTCTGTGTTAACAACGTGGCTAACCCAATCTGTTTGTTGATCCAATCTGCTATCCCAGTCGATCTGACTAACCCAATCAGTCTGGTTAACCCGACTCGGGTAGCATTGCTCCGTCTTGCTTACCCGGTTAACCCGGTTGGGATTTCCGGAGTTCCCTCCCTTGTGCATGACATCAACAACATCACTTGACATCCTTGAGTAGCCTGGTCCGACCACCTCATGACCCGTTGATAGCACTACTCGTGCTCTCTTCGGGTCCTTCTCGTCTCCTGGTTCCGTGACCTTTTCCTTGCCCTTGTCGTCATGAACTGGCTCACTAACACGTTGTCCACCAATATGTATTTCAGACGACACTCTACAAGCCCATGAGCCAACCATCATGACATGCTCCTTGGTCTGCTCTAGCCTTCAGGATGGTCCTTCTCCATTGCACAGCACATCATGATGGTTATTCCGATAGTCCAGGTTGCCCGAACCTGACCAGGCAGAGAACCGAGAAGCTGGCCTTACCCCGGGTTCCCGATCAGTAGAGTGCTGCACCAACCTCCACTGGATATCTCCACCACGCCGAATCTCCTGCCAACCGGGTCTGTTCCGGGCCTCGAAGAATCTGTCCTGGTACCTCCGATCTTCCTCCAGCTGTCGCTGATATTTTTCAATCAGCATAGCCGACGTGGGGTTTACCCTCTTAGCCGGCTTTCTCTGGACATTCTCCTTCCACACGCCAATCTCCAGGTTGTGAGGCTTGATCATCCAGTTGTGAAGATTGTCGGAAATGACCACATTCTTGCCCTTGGTCGTTTTGGCTTGTTCTGTGCGCACCAGAATTTTCCTGTGCTCGAGCTCGACCATGCTGACGGGGAACGGGTTCGTGTCGAGCTTCATCTTGCCTCCATCCCCTAGAGTTAATCGGCCGTCATTTATCGCCGATTGTACCTGTCACTGAAAATAATTGTATTCGTTAGTGGTATGAGTATAAGAGTCGTGCCACTTACAATATGTTTTCTTCGCTAATATATCGGTGCTAGGTATGACGTGTCCCTCAGTGAGTCAGATAACTCCTCCCCAATGTAGTAGATCAAAGAGACGATCACACTTTGACACATCAAAAGTGTATCTCATCTCATCCCTCCATCCTTCATTAGGCTTCAGGAAAGAGCACGAGATGGGTTTACCCCCGGGCTTTTCAACCCACTCGGCTACACAAATCTCGTTGCCCTGCTCATTATCGTGCTCACCCTCCAAGAAATGCACGTGGTGAGCTTCCTTGTCTTTATTAGCGTTGTCCCAGAATTGGCTACACAAATCTTGTTGCCCTCTCGTAAGGCAACGCCCACTACAAGAGTTGGTTAGTGTCGGAAAACTCTTGCCCATCCAACTTATCCCTGAGATATGGCGTCAAACCTGCAAAAGCTAGATTGGCCAAATCTTTTTCTGCAATAGTTAGGTTATAACACTGGTTTTTAACCTTCCTAAACCACTTCAAGTAATCGAAAATGGTTTCGGTATACTTCTGCCTCAAGGATGTAAGGTCGGATAATCTAAGTTCTACTTCCCTATTATAGAAATAATCATGGAATTTCTACTCCAAACTAGACCAAAAATCTATCGAGTTTGGAGGTAGGAAAGTAAACCAATTAAAGGCTGCTCCGGTGAGAGATAATGGGAACATCCTAATCTTATGTATTTCGGTGATGCCCACATCGTTAACCTGTGCAAGAAACTGCCCTACGTGCTCATATGTGGTCTTAGCATCATCACCCGTGAATTTAGCTAGATCTGGTACCCGAAAACCCCATGGATATGGGATCGTGTCAAAGTATTCGGGGTATGGCTTTTGGTACGATCTAGCTCAACCTCTAGGCATGAACCCAAACTCCCATAAGGTCCTAGCAATCTGATCTCTAACTCCCTCATTGTCTCCTACCCATGGGTGAGGTGTCACATAGGCCGATGTTCTAGAGAAAAAGATGTCAGGAATAGGACTGTGAGGAACACCCGTACCCGTGGAGGGTATGTTGGGACCGTAAGACATGGTTTGATAATTCAATTGCTGAAAATTTGGGTTTGGGTTGGTCAGTGTAGTGTGAGCAGGAAACCCTTGGTTACCCGAAGTGGACACGCCCCCAGGTAAGGTAGATTAGCAGTCGGAAAGCTACCCGGATTTCCCATTGAAACACCCCCCGTATATGGTGAATTAGCATCTACATAAATAACATTACCCGAAGTGTTACCCGGGTAAGGTGTGCTAGGTTCGAGATCTGGTTGTTAACCTTGTGACTCACCATGAACCTGCTGCACAACCGATCTAATTTACCGAGGCAACGCGTTTTGCAGATCGGTTTTGAAGGTATCTAAGGTACTACGTACCTCCTCGGTGATAGTACGGGTAAATTTCATTAGATCATTCCCATACTTGCTAGCTACCGCTACATCCATGAATTTAACAAACTCTTTGGGAGTAAGGTTAGGAATTACCGTAGGTGTAGCGGTTGTCACAATCGTGATGGCCGGGACAGTTTTCTTGATAACCCCCATGCGTGTTTTTTGGAAACACGCAAGCTTCCTCCTTCTTGCCTTGGCCATCTCCTCATCGAGTTCCTTCTTGAGCGCTCTCCCCTCTGCCTCAGGTAGATATTGCATCACCACCCCGATCGTGTTGTGAGGCCCAACCTCGGTTCAGAAAGCACTATCTTTCGGGTTCGTCATGGCTTTGATAAATTGGCGTAGATTACCGATTATTCAATGAAACATGGAGCAACAATCAACATGTGAACATCGTCCCCAGCGAAGTCACCAAAGTATGTTCACGTGAAATTGTGAACCTTGTCTCGTAAGGTCAACCTGGATGCTTTTCTGGACAAAGCAACAAAGACTACTAGAATGACTAAGAAAATTAGTAAAAACAAAAAAAATAATGTGAGAAAGAAGTATTGTATTGATTGACTTTGCTGCCCTTTGACGCATACACCTTGCCCCCATTTATACAACTCGACTCTTATCTCTTTACAACTATTTAAACCGACTCCTATCTCCTTACAACTTGACTTGTGACTTACATGTACTCTAGCTCACGATCTTTATTTATTTTGAACTCCTAACTTGATCCTACTCGGACTCTATCTCAACTTGATCTCCTCCCCAACTCGGTTTTCTATTGAACTGAATTCCTCACCCTTAGACCTTTCTTAGCTCGGACTTAATTTACCCTGGCCTTGATTCTGCCTTATTCGAACTTAAGGTCTTGATCCCCCTTTGGACTCGGACTCCACTTCAATTCAGACCTACTTCCTCAATCTTCTTCTTGAGTTTACCCAGACAACTTACCCCGGTAACCTTTACCCTATCGGCTTACTCGAATCTCCCCCGGACAGCCTACCCGAATGTCTTATCTGAGCCTTATCCGATCGCATCAATGTTTATCCGGCCTTATATGTTCATACCCAACCGAATCACCTTTCCCAATTCTGCTCCGAATCGGACTTCTACTTACCTGGCCTTACACGGTCTTACCCGACTAAATTACCTTACCTGATCCTTTCCCGATCGGACTTCTTTCTACTCGATCATACCCGACCACCTTACCCGACTTCCTTACCCGGCCGGGTTACCCTACGATGCATATTCTATCAAGCTTTCCTCCACCGTGTAACATTTTGTGGTATAGCAACTTCACCTGAGGTGACCGTGTTCGCTGAAAAAATGTAGTCATACTACTTCACCTGATGCTTACTATTATTTTCTTTGTAGGTTCTCAGATGGAAGGTCCCCTCAGCCAGTCCGACTATAAAACTTAGGTTCCAACATTCCCCCTACTACGTGTCAATCATGGCTCTACCTCCACTAGTATGTGCTACTCGAGCCCTACCGTATGGCATTCTGTAGGTGGGAATAATTACACGCAACGGAATATGCGTGGCCGGGACTTGAACTCAAGACCTCCTGGCTCAGATACTATGATGGAAGGCCCCCTCTATGACAAAACCACGTCAGAAATGAGGGGTCCATCTTCTAGGATCCAGTGATTCTCAATGAAGCGAGAATACATGCAAACACACATACGAAGAATTCAAAACATAATTTCATTGGACATTAAATTATTACACTTTAGCTTAAAGATTACAAGGATAAGAAGCAGAAGGTGCTTCAAAAGATAGAACATGTTTGCGGAAGCATTTCACTCGATGATCAAGGGCATTCACCTCGCCCTAGAGGTGAAGACCTCCTTTGGCAACTCTACGCCTGTGATGGGGTTTAGTACAGAATCTAGCACTTAGAAGCCTGGACTTCCCACTGACAGCCGTCAACAGCTTCACCGGAAGAAGAGAAGAGGAGGAACCTGCACATAAAAAGTTACAAAGTAAAGCTTGAGCGACTACGCTTAGCATGACAGACCTGTCATGACCAAGCGGCCAGACTTCTAGACATGCAAAGACTTCAAGTGGTAAAGGATACATAAGTCTACAACAACTAGCTTTAAATATTTTTAAGCATGTTATCAGTCAAATTTAAGTGACTAACATCATAAGTTTGCATCCTATTCTAAGCATGCAAGTGTAATCATCTCTTTGACTACGAAGTAGTCGACATCCATCTCATGATATAAGTAACATTATGAAGGTAGAATTACTACGTTTGGACTCGGCGAACAAACCATCACCCATATCTGAGGGTGTTGTGGAGATTCTAATCAATAGTCAACCTTGCAAAGGTATAAACCTGACAACACAACACACGCAAGCCTGGAGGGCACCATGAGTGGCAACTGTTCACGACGTGGTCAAAGAGTCAGGCTGGGTCCTACCCCGCCCTAGTGCCGTCTTCCACACATATGCCTCGGTGGACACACTGTGGCTGGCCCGACACTATCCCGTATAACATCCATTAGGAGGTAAGGTATCGTCCAACTCGGCAACACACGAAGCTACTCAGTTTGGGGATTCCATATGTCCCGTATGCGTCAGTACATTTCAAATGCTTGTTCATTTGAACCCAACTGACACGGGCCTTAAATGCTACCTTGGAGCTCCAAATTTCAGATCAGACCACTCATCCTCCTTCCCATCCAGTATTCTTCATTTTCCCCTAGTTGCCCCGCTCGGTCTCCAATTATGCCATTCTATCAACTATTCAAGTTCTCAACATTCCACTCTCGAACCAGGGTATAAAAGCGTTAAATCTCGTAAGTGGAGTCTGCCACTCGACTTCTATCGGAGCTCTATCCACTAAGCATAGCACTACTAATGGATTTTCCACCATGATAGGATCAAGGTGATATACAAAGGGTATCATGCATTCTAGGGTTTCCTTCAACTCCTATAACATAAATGCATAAATCAAATAATTACTTAAGGACAGTTATAAAGTAAAATCCCTAGAGGGGTTGATATGCACTAGTGCTTGCCTTTACTTAAGAACAGAAGAAAGTTAGTTTTTTTGAGCTTCATGAATGTTGACCCCCAAGCTTTGAATTGTCCTTTCCTTCTCAATGTCACAGACAACCCTAATGCATAACGAAATGCATGATTTAAGCAATTAACGACGAAAGAACCTTAACTACCTTGACTTAAGCTTAAGCAGGGTTCAGAAGGTAACAAGGGTTGGGTTTTACTAAAGACATGGCATGAGGGTGCTCTCAAAGTTTAAAATGGTTACTAGAAGTGGTCATGGTAAAATCTTGACGTGACAAAAAGTTATCACCTTAATTACTTAAGGTTCAAACTAATCAAGGTGGAAAAATGCTAAAAGCACAGCCAATCCTCATGAACAGGGGTTCTAACAAGTTTTCTAGGTTTGGATAGCTTAGAACTAATTTTGGTTCAAATTTCATGAATTTTGGAGCTATGGATAACTAATTATGAATTAATGACTAATTATCAAAGGTTAATAATTAAATCTGTAATTAATAATAAAATTATTTTATAATTTTATTTCAGATATTAAGTTTGAATTCGAGTAATAGAATTTATTTTACCTTTTATAGAATTTAAATGACTTGCTACAATTTTCAAAAGATTTGAACTATTTGAATGGATTCAAATTAAATCTAATTGAAATCTAGAAAGCCCACTATTCACAGGGGCCAACACCCACTGCTACTTCGGCCTAGTCCGGCTACTGGGCCAGTTTGGCTCAGGCCGGTAGCCCATGTTTAAAACAGGGGAGGGGCACGACGTGGCCACAGGGCGACGGCGGCGTTAAATCCCCGACAAGCCGACGATGAGGTGAGCAGGGCTGGTGGCTAGAGCAAGCCAGAGGAGTATGTGACTCGATTGAGGTGGCAGGTTGGGAAATGGCTCACCATAGCGGTGTGCCCACGACGGTGGGTGGTTGGGCGGAGGAGGTCACCAGTTAGGGGTCCATGAGGCGGTTGTCCATGTGGTTGGAGATGCCGGTGAGGTGCACGTGGTGGGGAGGGAGCCCGAGGATGCACCGATGTGGATGGAGGTGGACCGAATAGGCCTGTCTGCGGTGAGGTGCCTGGCGGCCATTGAGTGAGACGGTGCATGGAGCGGTAGATGGAGCGGCGCCGGCTTTGGGTAGTCTCGAGTGCTGAGCAGAGGCGAGCCCGGTTTGGCGGCTTGAGGGGGGGCTGTGCTCAGTGGCCAATGCTCGGCGGCGCACGGTATCGATTTTGGGGCGGAAGTTGGGTTGGATGCTCTCCATAGAGGGTTTGGACCGAACGTCACCGAAGCTGCTGCAAGGTTTGGTGAGCAACATGGATCGGTGGTGGGGGCTTCGACCGAAGGTCACCGGAGCTGCTGCAGGGTTTGGTGAGCAACGTGGATCGGTGGTGGAGCTCGTTGATGTAGTGGCCGTGCCGGACGGGGACTGGAGTGAGCTACCGTCAGGGACACAGCAGTGGCTTCAGGTGGCTCCCAACGGCAGTCTTTGACGGTGCTCCGTGCTTGGAGTAGAGGGGTGTGGCTACATGGCGCAAGGTCGCCCAGTGACGAGGACGACAGCTCCAACGCACAAGCTCAAAGCTTCGGACCCTTCGCGCGGTGCAGCAGTTTGGCCGTTGTGTTGCACCGGTCGACGGAGGCCCTTGGGCACACGAGGAGCTTCAACGAGGTCACTTGGTGTTGCGGCTCTGCAACCCTTGGGCGCGCGAGGACCCTTGTGCTACAAAGGAGGACTTCTCCAGCTCGAGCGGCAAGGGAGGATAAAGCCAGCATGCAGGGCGGCGGCCGGCAGGTGGAGCACAGCAAGACGGTGCATAGGGTAGGTCACCGGTGGTGACCAGTGAAATGGTGTGTGCGTGCGGGACCTTGTGACCGATAGGCGTGGTTAAGTGGCTGTGGAGACAGACAAGTGGGCCCCGGTTCCATTTTGTAATTTTAATGATTTTTAGTCACTCGAGCTTTGAAATTTGAAATGATGAACTTACCGATGTCCCAAAATACTCAAATTTTGTCGGTCGATGGTTTGAGGTATAAGGAACAACTCTTCTTATTGGCGGAACTTCAAATTCCCTCGGGATTGCAAGTTACAAATTCTAAAACAAATTCAAATTTGAATCTTCCTTAAATTTTAAAGGGGTTCAAACCTTTCGGGAAAAATCTGATAAATTTTCTAAAATTCCATGTTCCCATAATATACC
>VSTD030000258.1:0-17481 GCA_008808055.3 Sporobolus alterniflorus | reverse complement strand
GCAGCGGGAAACATGCATCAGCGTTTCCAGGGTAAGCGATGATAGGACATAGCCTAGCACAGCTTGATCCCGAGCAAGCGGGATTTGTCTCCTTGGAGACCGTCTTGTCAGCATTGGTGATGGAGATGAATTGCTCGGGTTCCTTCTCAGTGCCGGTGATCATGCCTTCAAGCTGGGCGGCGCGGACAGCTGGCAGGACCTGCGTTCGCCATAATGGATAGTTGGTCTTGGTCAGCTTCTCGCTGATGGGAATAGATAGGATGGAAGGGATGGTAGTGGATGGAAACGGCGAAGACGAGGAACTTATCGTGGACAGAGCTCTAGGAAAAAAAATCACGGGTTAGATGATAGAGGAGTTTCTGGCTTTATACCATATGAGAGGATATGTTAAGACAATGTGGTATGACCTGAGGCTAGGCCAGAGACTTTATTATATAGGCACTATAACCAATGAATACAATACCTAGTCTGGCTAAGATACAAACGTAACTAACATAAATTCTATCTGCTATATGAAATCTATTAAGAACTTTATCTAGTCAGATCTCGTGACAATGAATTACCGACTATCTCTAGTCTAACATTTTTAACATGCTAATAATCCTCTGAACGGTGTGCACAAATAAATCCTTAAGCCAGCTTCAGTCACCGCCACTAGCCCACTCAGGCCCGGACAGACGCACATTCGCACGGCGAGCACGGTTGCTTCTCCTGGGTGGTCCTTCAATGGCCAGCGGGACTTGGGATCCTCGGTTCGCGTCATCAGCTTCCCTCGTCGTAGAGGGCGTCGACACTGCGTTGCTGCTTACATGTTCGTCCGCCGCCTCGTCTTCTTCGCGCGGCAGCGCGTGCCGGCAGCACGGGCACACGCCGCTGAGCGCGAGCCACCTGACCAAACAGCCCTCATGGAACCGGTGCTCGCACGGCATCACCATCAGCGCGTCACCGACCGCCAAGTTCTCGAGGCAGACGCCGCACGCCTCACCATCACCCGCGCCGCCACGGCGTCTCTTCGTCCTCACGAGCCCCGTGCTCCCGTACTCGTGCCTCTCGAGCTTGGCGATCGCCGCGGCGGATGCGGGGACGCCGCCAAAACCACCGCCGTTACGACGGTCGTGGATGGCAGCTCCGTCGGTAAGAAGTCGTAGCGCCTCGTTGATCAGTCGCGCGTCGCGAGAGATGTTTGCCTCCAACCTGTCCAGACGGCGCATGAGGCCCGCGACCTGGTCACCCGGCAGATCCAGACTCTCCGCCGGCTCGGCGTCGCTCCGGTGATCGCTACCATTATTACCGGCGGCGGCCACGATGGCGTCCGCGCGTTGCAGGACTCGTTCTATTTCTTCTTCGGCTTCCACGACGACGTGGCCTGCCAACCTTTCCGGTAGCGTGAGGAAGGCGTCGATAGTTTCTGGACGCAAGTAGTTTGTGAGGCTGGTCCTGGAGCCCATGGCTGCTGATGAATTGATGATCAAAGGGTTGCACGTCTGAACGAGAGAGGCTGCCGGCCGTGTATTTTGTGAGGTGGTTGGGTACTGGAGTGCATCCCCATATATATTGCCTATGCTATGCGTCGTCCAGCGTCCGGATCGGATTACCCAAACGCCAACCCATATCGAGTCCGGTCCGGATTAGGATACAAAGCAGGCTGGGCCCACTATTTCGACCTGAATTTGGTGGCTTGGAGTCCGATGTGGATTGCAATAGCCGCAGAGGGAAATCTTCGATCTACACCTGGAAATGGTACCCTGACCATGTGGCACCTCCTCCTTTTTTCCTGCGCGTGGGCATCCTTCCCTCCTGAGCTCTTTCCCTGTGCACCGTCCAGCAGTACCGGCACCTCTAGCCCTGCCCACCGCCCGTCGGTCGCCCGCGGGTGAGGCAGCGCCATCACCGCGCCATCGCCCACTGCCGGTCCCCCGCCCGGAACCTTCTATAGGTGGAGGTATCACCGAAGCTTCTCGCCGCCGTCGCCACCATCCGCACTAAACCACTGCCCAATGAGGCGACGAGAGCTTCACCACCGCCGCCGCTCCACCATCTCTGTCCGCACGGCCTCCGACCACCGTCTCCCTCCCAATCTGAATCCGAGGCAGGTGAGGACGCGCGCTCCTCCGAATCCGACCTAAAGGGGTCACACGCTCCCGCTCCAAATTCGACCTAAAGGGGGTCACACGCTCCCGCCGCTGCACCACGGGCTGCGGTAGAGTTTTCAAAATGCTAAACAGACTACGGTGGTCCATCGTTTAGCATTCAAAGGGCTTACACACGTTTAGATTATGTTTTGGACGGGCTAAACGGTTGCTACTCTAGTAGAAAAAGAAAAGAAAAAAAGAGGCTGGAAAGAGGAAAGAATGAAGAAAAACAAAAAGAGAAAAAAGGAAAAGGAGAAGATGTCCGATCCAGCCCATTACACTAAAAGTTCTTGCATACTCCTCCATTCTCAAAATATATTGGTTCTTATCGAAGTCTCGTCGTCAGATATTTAAGATAAGGATCGGGAAAAACGTGATGATGTAAGATTAATCTCACAGATGAACATGACAGATTTTAGACTGGTTCAGATCCTCTTGAAGAGTAATAACCCTACGTCCAGTTTTACTGTCTTATGCTATAAAATTCGATGCCCTCGATAGATTACGGGTGACTGCTTTTATAGTCTGAAGAACCGCATCATAAATACGGCATGTTTCCGACTCTGATACAACTCACATAAGCACGCACCCGGGACTCTAACTAGGGCCACGCCTGGCCTTGTGGGCCGTTGCAGCTATTGGGCCCCTGGCCCAGGCGGACATTTGTGGTATCATCACTAGCCCTTGAACGTGTCATCGATCTAGTAACTTCATTTCCTGATCAGGCTACCGGCTGATTGGCACTCACTGATCAGACAACTCCATTTAAACCAGACTTCATGCATCGGGTTCCACTGATCGGCTTCACGCTACCTTCAGTTTTCATTCTTCTAATAAGTTTTACCTGATGTCGCACTGGATTGATGATGTGTTTGATACACATTGATGAGTCTGTAACATGTGTCAATAGCTGCACGACCATCATGTCTCTGTGTACCTTTCTCTGAAAAGTTGGATAATTTGCTTGACCGTCTGGATAACCGGCTCACAATACACGGTTCTCGAAATGACACACTCGAGTGGGCGCACGGGAACCAAAATGATGCCCACTACTATAGCTGTGTGATGCTTCACAGGCTATAAATACTCCTTTTGTCTTGCGCTGATAACCATCTCACATTTCTTCTCGTCTTTGCTTAGGGGTTTTCTCTCTCCCTCTTCTCTTAGCCACGATGGAAGATAAGAGAGGAACTAAGCATTCTCGCTCTCCCTCTCAGGAGGGCTCTTCCTCACCGAGTGGCAGCTCAACACCTTCGTCGGCGCTGTCTGGATCTCCACCACTACCAGGGTCCCCGTCAGAGATTTCCTCGTGCCTCCCTTGCTCACCGGTGTTTGAACAAGGTGGTCCTTCCGAGAAGGTCCCGATGGTGGATCTTCGGATGAGGAATGTCTCATCCTTGACACCTTGCGGGATGAGGAGTTCACCAAAAGACTCTTTGATGACCTCAATCGTGACATCCTTGGGCCGCCCGGCGATGACAAGATCATCATCCTCAGCAACTCTGACAAAGAAGAAGTGGAGGTACGTGAGGAGGATGCCGCTGACATTGAAGCTGCACCATCTTCTGCTGCAAAGTCCCCGGCCCCAACCGCCTCCGTCGATGACGTCAATGACACCGATAAGGGTGACTCCCCTGATCAGGCGATAGGTGGTAGCAGCTGGGGTGGAGATGAAGCTGACTTGCTTTAGGCTGCCGCACCAAGGTGGCGCCTACAGGGAGGCATGCTTCAAGTAGAACTTCAAGAGTTGTGCATTGCTACACCACAAATTCTTTTATAAAGAAGAGTGGTGATGGTGATGCAGAATCATTGCAGTTCTTAACGCCCTTCATGCCTCCTGTAGTTTCTTCTGCTTCTGTTATGTCTTTTATGTACTCCTTAGACTCTTGGTAGAAATGTAATAGAAGGTCTATTCAATCCAAATTAATGAAACCTGGATCTTTTGCTATATTCATGTGTGTTCTTCTTCTAACTTAGATGGTTTTGATATAAGTCATCACAATGAGAACTTCAATATTATAGCAGTTGCACTTTTATTTCGATCGGGCATGTGATGAATGCTAACTTGCGTCGAACGAATGAACCTGAAGTTGCTGTGCAGAGATCATAGACCTGTTGGATATCTGATAAACGCTGACACCGATCGGATGCTAGAGCCAATAACCCGATCGGGTGATATTTCAGTTTTTCTTTCTACTTTGGGCAGATGACCGTGCTGATCGGCTTGATAAAATCTCATTCTTGGATCCTAGGTTCCTTCTCCTGGACGCTATGGACCTCAAAACATTTCAATCCTCCAACTTTTTGGCTTCTTGATCCCACGGTCAGATTGTGCGGGTGGTTGAAACAGAAATGCATCTTTTTCTGGGAAAATGAATTATCACACTGTCGCCTGCTCCGGATATAAAGCTGAGCACTGCTAAGCCCGTCGAGTCCCATCGCTTCTCACTGTTGCCTTCTAATCTTTTACTCTTCCATTTACTACATGCTGCACCGCTCCCACTTCTCACTCCATGGCTAGTGAAGCTGACCAAGTCCTTCATGACGCCAACGAGCCCGTTGTCGATGAGAACAAGAGCGCTTCTAGGGCAGAGAGCGACACTCTGACTTCTTCTTCCTCCAACACAACTATTCAGAAGATGGCGAACAAGACCCCCCCCCGCTCAATATCTGATTATTGGAAGAAATCGACGATCACTAAAGACGATCATTTTGCTTATCATGCCACCAGCTGGTTGAGCGGTGAGCTGGAGTCTATCGTCCCTACCATGGAATATCCTATGGTAGATGGCACCACTGTGGTTTGCTTCGAATCTCATCTGATTGCTGGGCTAGGTCTTCCTCCTAGCTAGCAAATTTCTTGTAGCTATTATGAATTTCCTCGGGTGTGAACTTGTTCATTTTAACCCGAATGCCATCGCTGCACTCAGCTTCTTTTTAATGCTGAGTGAATGTTGGCTGGGGATCACCTTGGACACGAGTTTGTTCTGGTACTTTTACAGTCCAGCTTGCTATGACAATACCGTTTACTCTGGGATTGGGTTGTCGCTGTGCCACAGCCATCGGCAAGCTTACATTGATTCCACATTCAAGAGCTCCTGGAGGGGTTCTTCCCAAAGGTGGTTCTTGGTTGATATGCATGTTGCCCCTCAATGGGTGAACAGACATTTTCTCCCGCCGCTTATCAATAACATGCGGGGAGAGCAGAAGATGACACCGCGCCTGACCGCTCTGGTCAAGCGTGTGGCTGAACTCCACGATGTTGGTTTTCAGGCATGCCACTACGTCGAAGAGTTTACTCTTCAACGGATTCGCCCCCTTGGCCGCAGGAATATGATGGCATATGAGTGCCCGTGGCTCAATGATCTAAGTCGTGACTTGCCACTCGTAAGACTTTTAAATCTTCCTATTGTTGTTGTTGATCTAAAACTTTGATCTGATAAACTTTTTGCATTATGCAGTTCTTTCTGATGCAGAGGTATCCAAGTTTGTGGTGTGTCTATTTGACAAGGATCCACCAATAGCTCAGCCCGCTACAGCGCCTATGCCATATTGCAATGAAAATCCTCCTCCACTGGTGAGAATCTCTATCCTCTTTAATCTTCTATCTTTCTATGGCTGATGAACCCATTCCACTTGCAAATTCAGGATCTTTATCCACAAACTCTCATAGATGTGGAGGTATCCAACGGTGAAGATGATGTACTGAGACCTACTGCCTCGGCTGATAAGTTAAAGAAGTCAGCCGATGATGATGCTGAAGACGAGGTTGTATCTTCAGCTGAGTTGATCGCTCTTAACCCGATCAGTTACAAAGTGCTGGGACAATCCAATCCTTTCACCGTTGCTTGGGTTGTCACCCCCGTTCCTCCCTCTGGCAAGCGTGGACAGAAGCATCCTCTGCCTGCTACTAGGCGTAGCAAGCCGCTGGATCAGGTGATGACTCAAATTGAGCTTCCTCCATACCGTGGATCCCGTAGTCCATTGGATGTAGTTGCTATTGAAATTATCTTTCAACATATATTTGAAGTATTCTGATACATTACTCAGGCTGATGCTGCTGCGGGCGCGGTGGCTGATTAAGATGATATGCCCCAGAAGAAGTCGTGCCAGTAGAGGCTCAGTAACATACTTGCGCCCAGGTAATCAGTAATTCTCCCTTTGTTATCTTTAACCAGCTGTATATTGATCGCTTGTACTACTGCAGGAAAACCACGAAGAGCGGATCATCAAAAGTTGCTGATCAGTGACCGACTGTTGTGCAGACGGCACCATCTGTGGCCACTATTTCTGATCCCCCGCCTATGGTGGGAATATGCTTGATGATCTGCTCCAATGCAGAGGCCAGGCAATCTGCCCAGTGAGTTCTTCAATATCTGGAAAGCCTGAAGAATGCGGAGACCGAACGGGAAGGTAACTGATTCTTCTTCACTGCCCCATGCTGTCTAGTTCTATTGCTAACTTCCTCATTCTTGTTCTTGTAGCCCTAATTACTGAATTAGAAACAACTAAGAAAGCACTTGATGAAGAGAAAACTACTCGATTGACTGTTGATAAGTCTTTTACTGAGGAAAAGGTCGCTCGGTGATCCGCTGATCAGTCTCTTTAGGCTTCCGAGGAGGCTAAAGCTGCTTTGAATTAGGATCTTCTTTCTGTGCACACCTCTCTTACTGCTACCGAGGAGAAGCTTTTGTCCAAATCATCAGCCTTGGATCATGCGGTGATCAAGGAGCGCGAGGCACAGATCAAATTAAAAGCCACTGAGTAAAAGATGAAGGCCCAGGAACAGCAACTGGAATCAGCTCAGACGACACTGTCCAAGTGAGAGTTCTCATCTTTAGCAGTGGCCAATGCTATGACGTTGGTGAAGAATCACACACCCGAATTTGACGCAGAGATTCTTCGGAAGGACTTCATTGTTGATGATGCGCGACAGGCAACATTAGTTGATAGCGCTTATGACACCGCCCAACACTTTGTGTCCTTGTACGATTTCTCTATGCTTGTCGATTCTGATGACAATGCCAGTCCTGGCGCCTTGTAATATTTGGTCTGTAAACTGTAATAAACTTGCATTAAATTATTAAAGTAACTATGTTTGCTGAATACCTGATGGATTTAGATATATAGATGCCCCTTGCTTTTCATACGCCGATCGTTGATGTGTATGAAAAGTATGATGATACATCAATCGGGATCTATTAGCGCTGCACGAATAAAAAGTATTAGATGATAAGGGACGTCAGTCGGGAGCCCATTGATTTTTGTACGCGGCGCTGCGTGTGTAAAAAGCATTAGATAGATGTTAAGGGACATCAATTGAGAGCCCCTTGCTTTTTGTATGCGGCGCTGCACGTGTAAAAAGCATTAGATAGATGGTAAGGGACGTCAATCGGGAGCCCCTTGCTTTTTATACATGGCATTGTGCGTGTAAGAAACATAAAATAGATGTTAAGGGATGTCAATCAGGAGCCCATTGCTTTTTATACGTGTTGGTTCATTGACCGTGCGTACAATTAGAAGTAAGTCCCTTGCATCAATAGGGAACGCTTATTGCTAGTTGGGTACATTTTTGTAGATCGTCCTAATGCGCAGAAACACTCATCCCTTTGTGTGATCCTAGCGGTCACGCTTTGAAAGTTGATCAGTCGCTGTCTGATATGATTGTGAAACTTAAAGTGGATTGCCCCAAAATCCAAGCATATTTGCACGTAAGTCTAGCATGACTCGCTGGTCGATATAAGCCGTATGCGTCTCGGAGCATTTACCCTTTAGGCGCCGATCAGGAATTGCTTGATACTTAGCTGGGGTAAAGCATCTAATCAGATCGGGAATGCGTCATCTCTTTTTTGAGACTTATCATTTTTGCTGTTGGGCTGATGAGCCCCTTCAGTCGATGAACCGAAAGATAATGTAGTATACTAATAGATGTAAGATGAAAAACACTGCAACTTTATTACTCAGATAAGTACATCAAGCATAATATTTGTGCAACTGATCGACATTTCATGTATTGGGGAGCATGCCACCGTCGACTTCTGCTAGGACGTAAGCCCCTGGTGCAGCTATGTCCACTATGATGAATGGTCCTTCCCAGGGCGATGAAAATTTGTTCTTGTCTTTGGTGCGGATATCCTTCTTCAGTACTAAGTCTCTGATGTTAAGCTCTCTTGGGACCACACTCTTGTTGTAGTAACGCTTCAGGGATTCTTGATATTTTTGTACGTTGGCCAATGTTGTGTTGCGCTTCTCTTCTAATAGATTGGAGTCGAGCTCCCTTGCTTCTGCATGATCTTTCACATTAAAACGTGCCACCCTCGCTGATTCAAGATAAATTTCTAGTGGTAGCACTGCATCTGCTCCATAGACCAAATTGAAAGGAGTATCTCTTGTTACTCTGTTGATATTGGTCCGGAGGGCCCATAACACTGAGGGCAGCTCCTTATGCCAATTTCTGCCTCTTGCTTCTAGGTCATGTAACATCCTCTTCTTCATCTCTTGCAGAATAAGCCCGTTTGCTCGTTTGACCTACCCATTCGTTTGGGATGCACTGCTGATGATGGTTGATGGTGGATACCAAAGTCTGTGTAACGTCTTACAAATCTTTCTCCTTTGAACTGAGTCTCATTATCTGTATGTACCCATGTGGGTACGCCGAACCTGTATATGATACTTTGTAGGAACTTGACCACTATTTCTTACGTGATGTTTACCAGTGGCATAGGTTGCATCTACTTGGTGAATGTGTCAATTACGACGAATAAGAATCTGAATCCTCCTGGTGCCCTGGGCAAGATGCCCACAATGTTGATTCCCCAGATTGCAAAGGGCCAGGAGAGATCCATAGGCCGAAGAGGATTTGTATGCTTCATTGTTTACTTCTGAAAGAACTGGCAGTCCTTGCATTTGGTGATGATCTCCATCACGTCATCCTTAGTTGTAGGCCAGTAGAAACCATGCCTGAAGGCTTTGCCTATGATAGAGTGCCATGGTGAGTGTGATCCGCATACACCGCTGTGAATATCCCAAAGCAATTGGATGCCTTCTTCTCTAAAGATACACCTCATCATCATACCGTTGGCGCCTCATTGATATAATACCCTGTCAATCAGGTTATACATCTTGGACTTGTGTGCAATGCGCTCAACTTCGGCATTGTCATCTGATGGTGACCGGTTATCCAGGAACATCCTGATCGGGTTCATCCAATCTTATGCTGGTTGCTGCTCTGGTTCATCGATAACCATTAGATCTGGCTTGGCTGCTTCAGTATTTTCTTCTACTGGCTCGACTGAAGGCTTAGATAACTGCTCAATGATGATGTCTGGTGACTTTAGAGGAAGCAATTCATGCTAAATGATCGATATCACGGTTGTCTAGATGTGGGACATACCGTACTTCAAACCCATCAAAGAACTTCTCCATCCTACGCACTTCTGCTAGATAATCGACCATCTTATCATTGTTGCAGTCATATTCTTTATGAACTTGTTTTTCTACTAGCTGAGAGTGTCCCCTGATATGGAGTCATCGAATACTGAGATATTTGGCTAGCTGCAGACCCGTGACCAGCCCCTCGTATTCTGCAATATTATTTGTAGCTAAAAATTCAAGCTGAACAACGTATTTTAAGATACCACCTTTGGGAGGGATGAGCACAACACCAGCCCCTGCTCCTTTGAGAGTGTAGGATTCATCGAAGTACATCACCTAATGATCAGGTAGCTCATCAATGCCTCACAGACCTGAATCGATCAACTCCGCAATGAAGTCCATGAGTGCATGAGACTTGATCGCCCGTCGAGGGACGAATTCAATATCATACTGGTCGATCTCCACTGCCCATTGTACGATCCACCCCATTGCTTCTTTACTTTGAAGAACATGTGCCAACGACCGATCAGATATGACCTGAACAGTATGGGCCAAGAAGTAGTGCTTGAGCTTCCTGGTCGTCATAAGGACTGCGTAGAGCAACTTCTGAACTTGAGGGTACCTTGTTTGAGCATCCTTCAGGATCTCGCTGACAAAGTACACAAGCTATTGTTTGACTTTTATCGTGGCTTTTGGTCATTCAACAGCGATGACAGTGCTGACAACTGCGTCAGCGGCTACAACATATAATAGCAACACGTCGTCGGGCTTTGGTGGAACCAGTGTTGGCAGAGACTTTAGATATTGCTTTAGCTCGATGAAAGCCTCCATTGCTTAATCGTCCCACTAGAAACCATCTGCTTTACGTAGTAGCTTGTAGAAAGGCATACCGCATTCGCCCAACTTAGATATAAATCGGCTGAGTGCCGCCATCATGCCTGCTAGATTTTGGATTTCTTTTCAGTTTCGAGGTGATTACAATTGTTTGATGGCTTCCACCTTCTTTAGGTTCACGTCAATTCCCCGGGACGATACCGTGTAGCCAAGCAGTTTTCTTGATGATACACCGAACACACTTTTTTTAGGATTAAGCATCATCTTGTACTTACGGAAATTTGTCGAAGGTCTCTTTGAGGTCGTCAAGCAGATCCCCACGCCTTTTTGACTTCACTACCATGTCATCAGTATAGGCTTAGACATTTCTTCCGATTTGAGGCTCCAAGATGATATGAATGCACTTTTGATATGTGTCTCCCCCATTCTTCAACCCAAACACCATCTTAGTATAGCAGAAGATTCCAAATGGAGTGATAAACACTTTTTTCTTTGTCGTGAATGACGAGACTGATCTGATGATAGCCTAAATAGGCATCCATAAATGATAATAATTCACAAGATGATGTGGAATCAACTATCTGTCAGATACGAGGCAGAGGATATTCACCTTTTGGACATGCTTTATTCAAACTTGTATAATCAATACACATGCGTCAAGAGCCATCATGCTTTTCTACAAGAACATGGTTTGCTAACGAGCTTGGATAATCTACTGGCCTGATGAACCCAGCTTCAAGTAGTTTATTGACTTCTTGTCGGATGGTTTCACGTCTCTCTAGAGTGTATCTTCTTTCTTTTTGCTTGACTGGTTTGTACGATGGGTCAATGATTAACTTGTGCTCAATCACCTCCCTAGGAATCCCGGGCATATCTGATATCTGCCATGTGAAGACATATAGATTGTCTCAGAGAAAAGTGATGATCACGAGTTCCTATTTAGCATCAAGGCCTGTGCTTATCCGGAGCTTCTTGTCCAGATTGCTGGAGTCAGCCAGGATCTCTTTGTCGTCAGCCCCCCTTCTTCTCGTTATCTACCTTCACTGCTTGTTCTTGTGGTGCTGATTAGACGATGAGGCAACATATGCTCCTTTCTTTTCTGAAGGAGGTCGAGGGGTGCCAACGGTCGGTGGCTTGGGCACTGGTGATCTGAGCGGGGTGCTGCCACCCTGCGTCTTCACCACCTTCGCTGCTTGTTCTTGTGCTGCCTTTTTGTCGAACCACCCTGCATGTGTGAATGTTGTGTTCTCACATGCCAGAGTGTCCTATTGGTCAGCCTTGATTGTGACCATGCCCTTGGGACCAGGCATCTTCATTGTGGCATAGACAGTGTGGATGACTGCCATGAAATTCAGGAGGAAAGGCCTCCCCAGGATGCAATTGTATCCGATGTCGAAGCTGGCCACCTCAAACGTCAACATCTCTCTGCATTTGTTCTCTCCTATCCCACAACATACCTCGAGATCAATTCACCCAATGGGGGTGGACGACTATCCTAAGATAACTCCATGGAACGTGTCATGCACAGGGGCCAGACCTTTTAAATTGAGGCCCATCTCGATGAAGGTCTTCCTCATGATAATATTTAATGAGGCCCCGGTGTCGATCAATATCTTGGACACCTTGTGCCATTCGATCGGTAGCTTGAACATGAATGGCAAGTTCCTCTCAGACAGTTCTGTCTCTAGATGATCTTCTGGCCCCAATGATATATTCATGTCAGACCACTTCATCTTTCTCCTGGGCTCAATGCGCTAAGCCAGGGTGATCGTTCGCTCGAGCTTCTTTCCTTGCGTATTCGAGGTGATGGACATGCTACCTCTGAAGATCACATTGATTTCCCCCATCTGATCCTTGTTGTCGAGATTGGCTCAGCGATGCTCGCCTCGACGGGGTTCTTGAGCCACCAGTGCTGCTGGTGGTGCCATCTTCTTGCGATCTAGAAAAGTTTTGCACTTTTTTAGATCGTGTCCAGTGGTACAATAGATCTCACACCACTTATCTACATCAGCAGGGCGATGGAATAGTTTGAAAGGATTTGAGTTCGTTTGAAATTCGATTTCAAATTGAATCTGATGCCGCCGCCCCACACTGTGCCATCTGGGCCCACTCGTCAGCCTCCCTCTCCTTCCCTGCTCGCACCGGAGCATGCCGTCGGCCTCGAGCCATTGCCGGCCGATGACTGCCGCGCTAGCCCCCCCGACCCCTCCTGCTGCGTGGTCGTGCTTGGACCCCCCCCTGCTCCACATCGCTGCCACCCCCTTTGAAAGGCTCCGGTCGCCACCGAGCCATTTTTCGTCATTTTCCTTCCCCGTGTGAAGACCCCCTCGCCTAAGCACCTCCTCACCCACCCCTTGCTTCTCGTCCACCCTGGCCGCCGGAGCCATCATCATCGCCGCTTCCGCTGCTTTCCTACTTCCTCGGTGCTCTTGGACCACGTCGCCGCCGCCGAGGTGCACCGGAGCACCGTCGCCGACCAGAAACAATGCTGCCTCGAGCCCTCCTCCGCCTCACCGTCGTCGGGCCGCATTGATGAGCCCCCGTCCCCGTTGACCTGCCCGGAGCCACGAGCCGATTCTGCGACTGGGCTAGGCCAGCAGGCCGAAGCTGTGGGCCAGAGTCGGCCCATTACTGTGCGCCCGTTTGTTGTAGTCATTCTTGTTGGAGTAATCATACTTCTTCCTCTTGGGGCAGCCAGCGATGAAGTGGGTGGTGTCGCCGCACTCAAAGTAGCCCCTGGAGTTTCAGGACCATCTCCTCTCCTTCTGAAACTTGTGCATCGCCCAAAATTTTCTTGTAAGCAAGACAATCTCATCGTCGGGAATGCTCTCATATTACTCATTGAAAGCTACAGTAAGAGAAGACAAAGCAAACTCTAAAGAAGGTGAGATGGTGGGGTTAGCTTCATGACCACCGACACGAGCACTAGTAATCAAAGCTTTACTAGTAAAAGAAGCACCATGATTAGGACGATCATTGCGAGACAATTCTTGAGACTTAAGCTTGCTAAATAATTTTTCTTTGTCTAATGTAGCAAAATCAGCAGATTCTTCTAAGGCATTGATTTTCATACCCCATACATGATTATCAAGAGCATACAATAATTGTTTAGCACGTTCATTATCAGTATAAGCAAGAGGATCATAAGCTCTCAAGTTACTCACAATAGACTCAAACCTAGCAAAGCAATCATCTAAAGATTCTCCGGGTTTATGAGAAAATGTTTGATATTGCCTATTATAAGTATCCTTATAAAATGACTTAATTTCAGAAGAGCCCTTATAAGTATTACAAAGCTTAAGTTAAATATCATGAGCAGTTTCAAGGTGTGACACACGGTCATACACATTTCTACCTAGAGCAGTAGTAATGAGAATCAATGCTTTGTAGTTGTTCTCATACCTTTGCGACTCACCTTGGGTTGCATTCTCAAGTATTGCCGGGATCATGTACCTTGTTTGTACGATCTCCCAAATAGCATGTCCTTGGCTTAACAAGTAGTTCATTATTCGGTTCTTTCAATAACTGAAATCCTCACCACTGAAAACCACAAGCTTGACAGTGTCTTTCTCCATGTCACCTTGCATAAAGCCTGTTAAGGATAACTAGTGGCCTAACTAGCTCTGATACCAATTGAAGGATCAAGGAGGCGACCGGAGGGGGTGTGAATGAGAGCCTAACAAAATTCTTTCACAAGAACCCTGCCTATGTCCCACTTTTAAAACCCCAAGCAAAAAACCCTGAAAGAAAGTGATGAAAACAATAACCAATAGGATAGAAATGATCGTCACAAAGTTATGAAGCCAGTGGAAGAAAAATAGGATCAAACGAACACTCGGTTAGCAAAATACAACCAAAATAGTGAATGAACATCGGGCTGAAATTGTCAGACGAATATTGTCCGGTGGGACCGAACATTGTCCGGTGGGAGATCTCTGAAAACTCAAACTGCAAGTCGGACATTGTCCGGTGGGACCGAACATTATCCGCTGGGAGGTATCTGGAAACGTGATTTTCTCCCATAATCCGGCCCTTTCTTCCCAAACTTGATTCTTGAGCTATAGGGCATCAAATCAGATGAAACTTGGATACAAGGGTCACCTCAACATAAGGAACAAGTTTCCAAAAGAATTTTTTTTACCAAATCCAATGATTTCGCTTTTGATTTTGTATGAACTCAAAAACATAGGTTTTGGGGGAACTAGGAGAAATCCGTGAAATTGAAGGGACTAGAGCCATGAATTCACTCCAAGGTTGGAGGTAGATGTTGAGGTTCATCCTAGCACCCAAATCCATAGAAGGAATCAAAGAAAAACTCATCAAATTGTGAAGTCAAAAATCAGGCCAAAATACCTTTAAAAATCACAAAAGGCAGCTATATTAATGCAAATCAAGAGTTTACAAGGTGTGAAAACCACCGAAACATTCTCCCACTCTTTGGAAGATTGGGGAGATCTCCCACTTCTCTCCTCTCTTCTCTAAGACATGAAGCACACACCAAACCTAGCAAAAAATGAAGACCTAATGCCATGGGGGTGGGAGAGGGATGCCTCCCACAACAGCCCTGTGGTTCTATTTATAGAGAAAACTGAAAGACTAGAATGCCCCTACGGGCTCAAAGGAAAATTACAACTAATGAAGAATAGTTTGGTCCGACTTCCACTGCGGCACACCCGACGCCATTGAACCGATCATATTTTGTTTCACTTCCATGCGACCTCCACGATGATGTCACGTGCACCACCCGCCGTCGCTCCTTCATCAGTTTTGAGGCAAAACTGAAAAACCTAGCCTGACTTGCTTTGTAACAAAGCAAGTCGCTGGATGTCGATGTGTGTCCTCACACCGTCTTCATCCGCTCATCGGTTTTGAGGCGCAAACCGACAAACCTCCTCCCACCTGGTTTTGAGGCCCAAATCACCAAACCATCGACCTTGGTTTTAAGGCCCAAATCAAGAAACCGTCATAGTGATTTTGAGGCCAAACCATTGACAAACCGTCGCCACCAGTTTTGAGGCTAAACCAGAAAACCCTTGTTTCTTGTTTCCTCCACGTGTATAATGCGGATCGCACACGGCGTCACCCGACCTCCCAATCGTCCGGCCACTGAGAACCTGACTTGTGTTTGATCATCCCCAATCCTCTACACCAAGTCTCCTACTCCTCGTCGTTGCCCACCATGTCGCATTCGTCACCTACACATCACGAGACAAGCAAACATATTTCTCCACACTGAATAACTGAATCTGGGTTAGTTCAACCAAAATGCATCGAATCCACATTCAAAATAAAGCAAGTCAATTATTCATCACACAAATAAACTAAGGCACATACCACATGGTTTCTCACTATTTAATTTCCACTGCATACTTGCGTTCTTCATGTTTTCAAGCTCTAGACCTAGGGTTTCGTATTTCTCTCTATTCTAGCTTACAATCTATTTATTGTTGTTATCCCTATTACTAGAATATCTTGTGCTAGGTTATGGTAGAGCTTCCTTGAGTTAGAATCTAAATCTGGTCGGTCGATCTACTTTTAAGTGCAAGAAAATCCTATTTACCGAACAAGTCCGGTGAGCACACCAGACAAGTCCGGTGGTAAAGTTACTAATTATTTAAATTAAGTGTTTTCAGCTCCATTGCCTATTCACCTCCCCTCTAGGCAACTTTTATTAAGGTACATAACCAGTGGGGCCCAATACTGAGAATGTCAGTTTGTAAAGGTTGGACGAGGCTTCCTCGGCGTTCTTCTTAGTTCCTGGGCACTTAGCTGGAGGGTGCCCGGGATGGTTCTTGAAGCTGCCGTACCTGGTGATGCTTTACCTGGCTGCTAAGTCTTCCCACTTTGGGGGGGGGGATTTTGAATCAACTGACGCCGCCACCTGTTACTGTGGCTTTTGGGCCCACTCGTTAGCAACTCCGCCTCCCCTATTTTAGCGCCGGTCATGCAAGCGTGCGCCGCCCGCCTGATTCCATCATGGCCGGGCTCCTGCCGGTCGTGCACCGCCCTGCTATCGCCGCCTTGCGGACGTTGGACCCCCCGGTGCCCTTGCCGCCGTGTGGCTCCCTCCGTCAGCCCATCCCCACCCCCGTTGCACCCCTTTAAAAAGTTCTCTGACTGTACCGCATAGTCCTTTTCCCCGCCTCCCCTTTTCCCTTTTCACGCAACCTCGAGCACTCCCACCTCACGCCGGTGACCACTAGTCCAACCTGGTCGCCGGTGAGCCATCGGCGTAGGCAAAATCAGAGCCACCGCCGCCATCTTCCCCCTTCCTCGGTGATCTCAACCCCATGTGCCTCCTTTCTTCGACTCAAGTGATCTCTCACCTCGCTTCCTTCTACCCTCGGCATAAGAGCACACTGAAGCCACCGCTGCCGCCGATCAAGAACGTGCCGCCGCACACTGTCGCTTTTTCCCCTCATCATCGCCCGACCCCCACGGTGCATCTGCGCCGCCCCAAATCTTGCCCGACGTCACCCCAGATGCCTCCTCGTGCTCACTGAAAAAACCTTGCCGCTGGCGAGCGCGCTGTGTGCGCAAACCCGGTGTGGTGACCGCGCTTCGTGAGCGTGCAACGCCGATGCCACGGGCCACTTTCCCCGCTGGGCTGGGACAATAGTGCCAGGTCGTGGACTGAGTTTTCGGTTTTTATACGTGGACCATATGAGATACGTATGGTCAATGGTCATACGTGGACTGAGCGTGAAAAGCATGTGACGTATTGGTCGGGTTCCCCCTGTAGGATGTACATTGATTCGAATCACCGTGACTCTCAGATATGAGTACCGCTTGTTTGTGGTAGTCATCACATAGTAAATTAACAAACTTAATGAGCTTAATGTAATTGCTATTGTGTTGCTTTAATATACTTAATTATTTTCAACTCTTGTATGATTAGAGTACGTTGCACCTTTCTTTGAAATGATTTGAATAGAGCTAAAACTTGAAAGTAAGGATCTACTCTTAGCGCGGATTTGGCATAGTGTAGAGCTTATCCTATGAAGCCTTACATACTAGAAGTCGGTTGTTTATGACCACATTGATGAGTCAGTCTTGCTGAGCTTTAGTTGCTCAAGGCTTGCTTGTGGATTATATGTGTGTGCAAAGATGCCTGAGTACTGTGGTTACTGTGGCAAATTTG
>VSTD030000257.1:0-17513 GCA_008808055.3 Sporobolus alterniflorus | reverse complement strand
CATCGTGCCTCACCTCCGCCCGATGAACCTGGCGCGGAGATCTGGCGGGAGGCTCGAGGGCCTCCCCCCTCCCCCGGCGGGCCGGATCGGGCGCGAGATCGGGAGGAAGGGGTTTAGGATCACGCGTCACCGGTCCGTGGGCACGTGTTGCTTTTTCTCGCGGCTCCTCCGTGTTCCTTGTTCCGGGGAGAGGAGGGAGGGGACGAAGCGAGGAGAGGGAGGTGACGAAGTGGAGATATTTGCAAGATGCACCCCCCGGCTTTCTTCGAATTTCGTGTGGCTTTGGTACGGGTTGATCCCTCCTTTTTCTTTTTTTCTATTCCTTTTTAGGGGCAAGTGCTTTCCAGGCTTACCCTTATTCAGTGTGTAAGAATATCTGAGATACGGTTGGATGTGGTATGTTCAACTGTTCCAAGGACTGCATCATAAAAATTGAGCAATAAAACCATGCTAAATATTCCTTCTGTATTTAAATTATTATCGGTGTTGACTTATTAAGTTATATTTATTTAAATTATTGTCATGTTGACTTTTAAAGTTATGTTTGATCCACAACTAGTATGATAACTTACTAAGTCAATTCTTTTGACATGCAAGTGATCCACATCAACTAGCAAATCATCATTACATCAGGCGCTAATATTAATCATCAACTAATCTTCAATTCTTCCCTTTCTTAAATACAAATGCTTTTTAAAGGCTCAGGTGTGAATGCGACAAAAACTAATGAACCGACATCACCACTCACAGTCGTCATGAAGGCGTACCTCTCCCCTTCCTCTTCCTCACGATGACAACTAACTAACGTCATCGCTTCCTATCATCATGAAGGTCGGACACCCCCCCCCTCTTCCTTCATATGCTCCTAGTGACCAATGAAACAGTTGCCACTGCTACCTTTCATCTTCCCCTTCCCGTATAAGAAGCACCACCACATTCAGTCTCCACAACCACAAACTGAAGACTAAAAGAATGTCCGTGCTAAACTCTCCATCGTAAATCATAGGGCCCTTCGTCAATCGTTCTCCTCCGCTCATCAGAGCTTCACCCTCTATCACTTGTGTCGGTGCTCCCCATCGGCCTCGCTCGCCTCACGTGTCACAATTGAACAGTCGGGGAGGGATGGAGAAAATGGTTTAGGGTTTCAGGGTTGACACAGCCAAACTTGACGTTTTGATGCAATTGTGCTTGATGAGAAGCCCAGCTACGATCGAAGCTTTTCTAGCCTAGTGATTTGATAACCCTCGGTGTGCAGGCCGCTTTGAAAACAATCATGTCATAGACCTACTGGCTGGGCCGGGTTTCATACATCACACAAAGTATATTTTTTGTTTTCTACATTTGTATTGTTTAAAGCAAGTAGTTGTTAATATTCTTATTAATTTTAAACCAACAGGCTAATTCATATCACAATTAAAATATACCAATTCCAATAACTAAATATAAATTTAAAAATTATAATCAAGTAACAATTTGCTCAAAGAATAATTATATGCCTTAATTATCCAAATATTATAAATACATATTTATTTCCTTCTATAAAATTATTCAGGAGCCCAGCTTAAATTATTCACATTATTTCCACCTACTTCTTATGACCTCCAATCATGGAAGACAAATGATTGTATTTCACATTATGTCTGCAAGATATCCATTCTCCACCAAGTTGCAGCCCTTGATAAGCTTCTACTTCTTATGACCTCCGATCGTGGATATTTCATGTTATTTATAGATATAGATGCTGAACATTTGGCATGTCCAACTGCCATGAGCCCTATTATTCCAAATATGAAGATGATTCTTATTAGATTAATAAAATGGCAACTTTTGTAACTGCAAACACAGGAACAATTAACAAAGATGTCATAAACTCTGCAATACCAAGAAAAAGAACTGAAATTTAATAAGCTTGAGCTCACTACTGATTACAACTATGGGCATGCAATTTAAACTATAAAGTAGTTCAATGCTTACTGGATGGTAATGACTTCTTTGAATGGCATACCAAACCGATCAATTATAGTCAAACACCTCCTTCGAATCTAAAAATGGACCTGTGGAATGCTATGCATAACATAATCCCATAACCCTATGTCTCAGTTTTCATGCAATTGTAAATATCATTTTCTTTAATAGTCAGAATGTAATATGAAACCTAAGTTTGGTACACACCTTTTTTTCAATACTCTCTGTCCTATTGTCATCTACATTCCTGAACAGGGACGATGTTCTCATCGCTGGTCCAATCGATGTACCGTTATTTGATGGCAATATGGTAATAGAAGAGAAACAGGTTCAACTGAATATGCATATACATGATTGATATATGCTTGAAACATGCAATTTTACCAAATTAAAGAATAAGATGCATTGTAAGGTAGGCTAACATTGTAAGGTGTGTGCCATTTTACCATAATGCCATTTTATCAAATTGAAGAATAAGATGAGATTGGCATATTATTGTAAGTTCGACTTTTTGTCCTGGTGAGATTGACTATTGTAAGTTTGGCACACACCTTACAATGCCTTTGTTGAATGTTTTTCAAGATACCACTCCTTTTCCTTTATTTTTGTATATGTTCTTACTCTATTAATCTCATTTTTCTGAGCCATTCTTACTCTGTTAATCTCATTTTGTTTAGCCCCTACAGAATGATTTTTTCAAAAAAAAATTATGAGTTAGTTTTATAAGCTCTGTTTTCTATCCCGCTAATATAAGACCAACAGGAGTTCTCAACATATTTTGAACATAAATTAGTTTGATAGTGTAAAGTCACTATCTAAACAGCAAGATGTATTTTTGGATGCTTGATACCCATTTGTGTTCATATTTTGTTCTCACAAGAACACAACCATCATGTTTCACTAAAGCAACTCACGTTATGCACTTTGTCTCATCTTGTCAGACAACTCAGCCACCTGTAGCAACAAATCCATTTCATAAATCTGGAGGGATATGTATGTGGAATGCTTTTTTGAACCATTCCACAGGATAACCAAATGTCACATCACCTGAGGATTCATGTTTCCTTGTCAATGTTCCGGGCACGTTGACCATGATGTTCGCCTTGGAATAAGAAAACAAATACCCTGTCACAATGCAGCTTGATTAGAAACAAGCAATACAAAGAACCCATACAACATATCATTGTATATTTGTATTTCTGATAGATGAGAAAGTATGCTCCAATGCCATACCTGTAGTGGACCGGGGCACGCAATTGTATATGAATATCCAAGACCAGATTTCCTCGACGCATCCTCTCCGACCTAGCAGAATATATGTTTATTCTTCATTTCAGGTGAGAGTAACTGTAGAATTTGAGTGTTTGGATATAAAGATGACAAATGTCATTTCATCATATATATTATTGAATAAAGATCAAGAAGCCACAAGAGACTTGCTAATGTTGTATATCTACTAACATGTTCAATCTTCTCTAACAATTTTAGGATGTTTTTTGTGGGGTTTATGCCACACACTGAAGCAATCGTGAACAATTCCCTTTGCACTCCTGGGTTTTTAAAAGCAACATGGATCCAGTTTTTAGAAACTCGGGGAAAATATTATCAAACCTATTTTTCCAAGCTAAGATTAATCCTTTTTCTTGTCAGGTAATCAAATATTTAAAAAGGTAATAAAATAAAACAGTAGATATATTTAAGAAAATAGAATAAAAATTGATGATCATTATTGACTCAAGTTATCTTCTCGATGCTATCATTTTCCTTTCAGAATTGAAATAAAAATTTGCTTAGGGAAACTGTTAAATGTGTATTGACTTTAATGTTTCTTTTTTATTTCCTTCAGGGCTGCTTGAAATTGTCTATAAATTCCGGTAGCAACGCACGGAGAATTCGTCTAGTTTTATGTAAGTTTATTACCTCATAACAAGACAAGAAGAAAACTTTGGTGCCAAACCATTCACAAAAACTAACAGTAAATTGGAACCCATAGCACAATATAGATATGCAAGTCCATGCTACAACTAAAGCTGAAATCTTTGGTGCCAAACATCAATGATTCCATTGTGGAACCATTCAATTCAAACTTGAGTATCAATTCAAACCATAAGTGATCATAGTTTATAGTCTCAGCCTAGTTTAGACTCCCACTGCAGCATACTCAGAACTATTCAATTCAAACCATAGGTGATACTTCTAAAGAAACCATAGTTCTGTCAAACTATATTTCCTCACTTCCACCCGACTTCAGGACTGATCACAACACAAAATCTTTGCCAATGTAGCTAGGAGAATCAAAATCCAGTCTCGATTCTCCTGAATGTGGCAGTGTACGATTACTAATTTCAGGTTACATTCTATCAGATCCTAACCAATGAAACTAAACAACACAAACTTTAACTAAAATAGCGTAGACATTTCAGGACCTAGCTCTATCGACTGCTAAACCAAAAGACCACAAGACTTTGAACCTACAACTGAATTATTCCCCAAGGGAAACAGTAAGATTCCTGATCGCACACGTACTTAATCGAAATCGATTTCCTCTGAGTCTTTCTGATCAACCTTGAGTATCAAGTTCCTAACACTCCGGCCATAAAAAGGTGCCAATTTGCAAGTACACCATGCCAATTGACGCAGGGTGCGACAATGATTCAGGGACAGGGCAGGGAATAAGGAAAATGTTCGAAAAGATAGGTTGTACACAACAGTTGATCCATCATCCATGACAAGGATAACAATCATACCACACCATGCTGGTGGGCTACCAAGTCCAACTGAGAACTCTCATCCTTTATGCCAAGCCATGTCTTTGCACTTCCATTCTTCTCTTCGTTGATCCTGTTCTTCAGTATATCGATATGTTCCTTGCACGCTTTAACAAAAACACCAACCCAACATACTTTCAGTAATTAAACATATTACTAAACTGAAAACATAGATCAACAGTGCAAACTTTGAGAGTTAATACTCTGAGTATCAGTATCACCTCAGGTTATCAACTCAACAGGCAATAGTACAAGATAAAGATACAGTAATGTCATGATGGGGAAAATGCTCAAGCAACCTAGGTGGAACTTAGTGGTTTTTATATTAAGACCAAGTTTGAGTTAGGTGGTGTAGGCATACATTCACACCTTGAACAAACTAAATGAAAGAAGGAACCACTGAACTCAGTCCATAGCAAGAAGGAAACAATGTACAAACCTATTTTTTTATAAGTAGGCTCCGCAACACCCGGATTTCTTTGAAATCCTTTACGTGGGTTGGTGCAGGACGGGGCTCGAGCCGCGCCGGCAAGGAACAGTTCCTTGCGTTTTGCCACTGGGCCACACGCGGGTCCACATGTATAAACCAGGGGATAACTGGTTGTGCTTATGTGCACTCTTCAACAAGTGTAATTCTGCGTTGTACAATTAATCAAGCACTCATTGTCGCTATACAAAGGTATCATTTGTGGCATTGAGCTTTTGGCACAAAAAAAATAACAGAAGGCTTCAAGAACACTGCAAATGCTAGAGCACCCAACCACAAACTTTCAATGTTACCTTTTACATTACAAAATCAATGAGCTTACCGGCTAGTTAGACTGTATCATCGTAGGAAAAACAAGTGCACATCAATCAACAAAGAAATAGCAGAGATGGTGTACAACTCACTTGATGCTCAATGGTGTCCCTCTCCTGCTCTGTTGTACGGTGCAGGTCCACATAATCCCTCATGTGCTTCACAATAAACCTCTCAAGTTCCTTGATACTCCCAAGCTACATCACAAACAAACAATCAGATCAGCAACCACCCACATTCAACAAAGGAACACATCCCGAAGTCTCTCTGTCTTCCCTACCGGTGTGATCGTAGCATTCGTGATCGTAGCTTCCACATGATGAACTTAGACATGAGAACAGCCATTTGCACCTGGATACATAAGTGAACACAACGGAGCATTAAGAATTGAAGGTTATTCATGACGTCTTCTTAGCACAGGGGAGAGGCAGTGTAGAAACGACTGGGATGGAGGTCACCTCCATGTAGTTGAGAGACACCGGCCACATGCATGGACTCCTTGAAGTCCTCCATCCGGTCCCAAACCCTCAACATCGCCGAGGGGCTAGCAACAGCAGCCTCCTCCGATCAGATCCCCGCATGCTGGGGAAACCAGCAAGATACGGTGATCGCACGTCCGTGAGCTGCAGGTGCAAGGGAATGAAAGGTAGCACCGGCTGCAGCGTGTTGGACCCACAGCTCTGAACTTGAGCCAGAGGGGATGAATAGCCGATCACTTAAAATTAATCTTGCAAGAACTTAATTAAATCGTGAGACAGAAATCCCCAGTTGGACAATGTCCGGCTGGGTCAGACTTTGTCTGACTAGCCCGGACAATATCCGGCTGGGGGTTTTGGTTAGGAATTCAAAGACACGACTATTTCGACTAAGAGAAGTTAAGTTATAACCATAATCTAGAGAACCTCTAGAAATATATTTATAAAGAATCTACTCAAGAACTCAAACTCTAAAACTGAACACTCCGGTGTGGCAAATCGGACACTCTGCTTTTTCCAGAACAGAAACCATGAAAGCTCTGAATAAGTTTCCAATGAGTTTGACATTAACTTAGAGCTATTGAAGATTGCATACAAGATCTATTATATGAAATTAAATGGAGATATAACAATCTGCTCATGCAACCTATATAATCAATCAAGGCAATTAGTTACTCAAGCAAATTTAGAGAATAAGAACACAAGAAGGCAAACCAAAAGATTGACACGAGAATTTATTTGCCGAAGTTCAGAATCACCACACGTAATCGCTACGTTCGTTGAGGTAGCTTGAGTTGCCCAATAAGAGCCAACTCCAAGTCGGCTCTCTTTCAACCGTTTTTCTCACTTTACTAGCTCTTGCTTCTTTCCTTGATGGGGCGAAGTGAACCTTCACAAACTTTTCCACGGCTCACCACACCAAGCGGTATCTCAAGGGCAACCTCTAACCGTCTAGGAGTAATGCTCCAAGAGTAATAAGCGTGGAGGATGAAGATTCAACAGTCAAGATGAGCTTGAGGTGGTGAATCACACAAGGAACTTAAATCTTTGTTTTACTCAATCTCTAGCTAGACAAGAACTTAGAATGAAAGCTCTAGAGAAGAGTGAGATTGAACTTTAAGAATGAAAAAATGAGCTTGTTCAACAGAAAATTGTAATGGCCAACTCTATAAAGCCGTTGGAGGTGGAGTTGTATTTATAAAGCTCTCTCAAGAAACTAGACGTTGGGCTCAGATTTAAATTCCGGATAATATCCGGTGTCCGGTCAGGGGTTTCTGTGAAGTGTATTTAAATTTTGGAGTTGCTCGAGTAGGGCTAGACAATGTCTGGCTGGGTCGGACAATGTCCAGCTGGAGGTTTCTGTTTGTGGATGACTTGAAAAGGACTTAGAGTTGCCCGACTCGATTATTTTCACTTCATCCATCATGCCCCTCTTAGTAGTATGGTGTTCCTATACTCAAAAAAATAAAAATAGCTTCTTCAACTTGATCTTGCATCAATATTGAACCTTGCCACTTCACATCTTTTTGACTTCATGAGAGTTGCCACTTTTGATCTTGTTTTGGCATTGACTCTTTAGAGGTTGTGGTGTGGAGTACTTCATATCGTATGATCAATTTCTAATTTTGATCTCCATGTCACTTTATATCTTGATTCAATAGAGATTGATACTTAGTGATATGTGATTTTTTTATGTCTAGCTTGATTTCTCAGATTAAACATCCACTTGTCATTCTCCATCACATCTGGTATCTCGACGTCAAGACTCCCGCTTGCTCTTCTCTGATGCATGGTTCATCGTGGTCAAGTTCTTGTTAATCCTTTTTCAATTACTATCTTGTTTCACACAACACTTCATGTCTTTCATAGACTCATTCTTGAAAAAAATTCTTCTTATGATCAAGTTACTTTCAAGGATATTCAATACTTTGAGACGACACTTGATCAATCTTTTTTGGTCAAGATCAAGCCACAAGAGTTGAACCAAGTTAATATCTAACATCTTCTTATTTATATGAGTTTCTTGCTTCACTTGATATAGATTCTTTAATATGACATTATTTATGGGTTGATTATGCATGTTGATCTCATAGTTCCACGTGCTTCATAATTGTACTTCAAAAGATGGATCAATGAATACATTTGTACTTGTATTAAGAACATGTGTATTCACTTAACACATGATATTAGTCCTTTAATCAAGTTGTTATTCAATACACCAAAATCCACTAGGGGACTAGATGCACTTTCAGGCGGCCATCAGCACGTTGGATCGGACAGCGAGATGGAAGGGAAGGGGAGGCAGCCCGATGGGTCGACTTCCAGACCACAAAGCTAGCGTCAGAAGCGTCGCTCCACGACACCACCATGTTCGTCGACTTGGGTGGGATGCAAAAGGGGATGATGAGTTGGCGTTGGGGAAGCAACACCATGGCGAGCCGGTGTTGAGGTGAGTTGTGGCCTCGATCCATGGCGCGGTGATGGCAACGTGCGACTCGCGAGGAACGGGTCAATCCACAGTGGTGAAGTACGGCTCGGGAGGAAGGACGGTTGCTGATCCATGGCATGGCAGCGGCGATGTGTGGCTCAGGAATGAATCGTGGATGGGAGGAAGGCTCGAGAGGAATCGGTCCCAGGCGCGCTCAATTGCTGGTGGCAACGAGCGGCTGTGGGAGAACGATGGACGTGACGCGAAGTAAGCTGAATCAAACAAAAATATCGAGTTCGAACTTGCCAGACTAAATGATAGATCTACCCGTCCGATCTCGATTCAACAGTGAAAAATGAGAGGACAACAAGGAGCAGATTAAGGTGGACAGAAGACCTCAAGACAATTAATAAGTAGTAGAGATAACTCACTAAATCAATTCTCTTGACATGCAAGTGATCCACATCAGCTAGCAAATCACCATTACATCATACACTAGTATTAATCATCAACTAATCTCCGAGTCTCCAATTTCTTAAATACAAATGCTTCTTAAAGGCTCAGATGTGAATGCGGCAAAAACTAATGAACCAACATCACCACTCAAAGTTGTGATGAAGGCGGACCCCTCCCCTTCCTCTTCCTTACGATGACAATGTAACACCCCGTGTTATAAAAACCCTAATCAAAGTCATTAGTAAATAATTAGCCCACAAGTGGAAATTAAAAATCAAGTTTAGATTTCAAACTATCGTGAAATCCATCAAAATTCTACTTTTAAAGAAATTTCAAATTCTTTACCCATATTTGTTGGGAACGGATTTTTCCTTTCAATAAGGTGTACAAAGGAGGATGTTGACCAAGTTTCATCAAATTCCAAGTCCTCAAGAATTTTCACTCAAATATTCCTTGGTTTCAACTAGTAGAGGCTTCCCTGAATTTTAACTCTCAATCCATTCTGAATCTGGAGAAATTGCTATGGAGAAAGTTGTTCATCTCTCCAAGCTCTTCAAAACCATATTTTGTTTCAAATTTTCTAAGCCCGGAAAGGTACTTTTCTAATCGACTAAGGTTCGAAACAGATTGAAATTTGTTTGAAACATTTGAATTTGGAATTTGTTTTAAATCTCATTTGAGCTGCCGCCCCGACACTGTGTTGCCCGAGCCCGCCTGTCGGTGCCCCATCACCGCCCGACCCCTCTTTCCTACTCTCTCCAGCACCTCGACCGCCGTCACTGGGCCTCGCCTCGCCCCGCTCCCGCTCGTCAGCCACCTTCACCTGCGTCGCCGCATCGCAAACGCCTGCCGTCCTCCTCTGTTCACGCGGCAACGGCGCCGCCCGCGCTTGACGACTGGCGGCCGTTGCCGGTCACCCAGCGCTACCGACCACCGTGCCAGCCCCCCCTCTTCCCTCCTCCTTCTCCACGCGCCCACGCCTGCAGGACCCCCCGTTACCTCTTCCTTTTCGCCCCGCGCCACCTTAAAAAAAGTTCCAACCATCATTCCCGTCCCCCCCTTTTCCTCCCTGTCGCCTCAACCACCCTGCAGCCACTTCGCCGCTTCCCTCATCCCCCTCGACCCCATTGGAGCAGCTCGAGCATCGGGAGCCGCCGCCTCACCACGGAATTTGGCCGGAGACACCGCCACCACCCCTTCCTCCGGTGAGCCACACCCTCACCCCTGTTTCTTCCTCGGCTAACCGGTTCATCCTCACCCCCCCCTCTCCCTCCTCGCATCGTAGGCCCGCCTCAGAGCCGCCGGAGCACCTCTACCACCGTCAAACCCCGACGTGCCGCCCTCCCCTCCACCTTCACTGGTGCTGCGCCACCTCGGTGAGTTTCCGCCACCAAGGAGTTGCCCGACGCATCTGCCTCCACCCACTAAAGCTCGTTCTGGGCATCGCGCTACACCTCGCCGTCCGAGTCGCCGCCAGTGGCCATGCCACTGGCTCGCCGCACGCGTGGTGACCACGGCATTGAACGCATCATGCGCGCGGCCGGGCACCGCTTGAGCCGGCCTCCCCGATGGGCCGAGCCGTGCCAGTAGGCCGGCGCACCCCCGTTCCTCATGCCGCCACGCCCGAAGGGCCAAGTTCATGGGCCGGATTCAGCCCATGCTCCATTTAACCCTTTTCCAATTCCTTTTTTGTTTAAATAATTCCAGAAAATTGATTTCAAACTTTGAAATTCGAGAGAAACTCGTAGAAAGGTCCAAAAATTTCAAAGTAAATTTTGTATGAAGCCTATTGAGCAGCTCTACACAGTGGGCTTGACTAAATTTACTTTTGTGCAGTAATGCCATGTACAAAATTTCAAAAATCAAAATATAAAGATATTTATTTACAAACTCCATACTTGCAAACGCTATGAATTTTTGCATGCATGTTCCTATCATGATTAGTAGTTCATACAAAAATATTCATAATTGATTCCTGCTTAAAATAATTTATAGGATTTAATCTCTGTTCCTGCACTAAAGAATTTGTATAAATTAATTTATGCTTAGAAAAATAGTAATTCTTGGTGTAGAACTTCCTTTTACTATTTAGAACCTGTAGAAAATTAGAGATCAAGATTAGATGAATATGATGCATGTTATTAAATTTCAAAGTTGTAATTAAATTGCTAAAATACTAAAAATGATAGGGGTAAATTAGTAAATAGCTTGTAAGGGTTAACATAGATAGGTGATGCATGATTATGCATCTTACCACTATTTGCACCCCATGCATTGCAATTATGTTGGTGTCTCATACTTTCATATTTCTGATAGATCACGCAGAGCAATGACCCGAGGAAACGCCGGAGCCAGCACAAGTCGAGGGCGTTAACCCCGAGCAAGACCAAGGTAAGCCCCAATACATCTAACCACCATCCTTGAGCTTTTGTTACTCTTTCTATCTTAATTATGATTCTTGGGTGTACATTATGTTATAGGAGTTAAAATGGTACCCTAGTTGCATTATAATAACTTTTCGATCTATCCTTGTGACCCCTATTGCTAGAAATAGGTCGTTAGCTATGGCTAGGCATAGATGTAGGCTACGGTAGATGGCTGAGTGGTCGAAAGACCATGTGACGACCATAAGTTCTTAAACTCAGACTTTGGTTTAATTGATAGAACATGGTTAAACTGGAGACCGGACGGGGCCCTTAGGTGAAAAATGGAGACAGCTGATTGGGAATGTCGGAGAGTGATATGTGGCAAGTTGTCACCTTCAAAGTTGTAGCCCCTGCCTGTGTCGGTTAAGGATCGATGGGTTAGTCCCCACGAGCAAGTATTGAATATACCAATCGTATGCTGGTGTTTATGGACCCAGTAAGCCTAGTAGTCATGCTCAACTATGTTGATGACTACGCGAAGGGTTATTATAAGTGGACCACGTGAGATGCGTATGGTCCTGGACCATACACGGACTGAGCGTGGGAAGCGTGTGACGTATTGGTCGGGTTTTCCCCTACAGGGTGTACATCGATTCGAATCGTCGTGACTCTCGGATATGAGTAACCGCTTGTTCGTAGCAGTCATCACGTAGATAACTTAATGCTATGGTTTATGGCTTAATATGAAATGGTGATGCTTTACTCTAATTACTTGTTTGCAACTCTTGCTTGATTAGTTTAAATAGTAATGATTAGTTATAATAATTTAAATATAGCTAGTTCATGAAAGCAAGTAATGGAACTAACTTGATTAGAGCTAAAACTTGAAAAGTAAGGACTCACTCATAGCGCGGGTTTGACATAGTATAGAGATTACCCTATTCAAGCCTGGTATGCTAGTAGTTGGTTATTTATGACCATATTGATGGACCAGTCTTGTTGTGCTTTAATTACTCAGGTTTTACTTATGGATTTAAATATGTGCAGACATTCCTGAGTATTACGACTGCTGTGGCAAATGGGTGTGGCCCAGTGATGAGCCTGAGGACTGGGAATAGACTTGGGAGCCCGCCTCATGAGCAGCAGCCAAGGACTTCGTATCATAGGGTTGATGCAGACTCTTATATCGTCGAGTTGTAGTATTTTGGTTTCACTTCCGCTATGTTTCAAACTTCGAACACTACATTATCTATATATCTCTTTTATAACTCAAGAACTCATGTAATAACTCTTTATTCGGACCATGTATGTGTTATATTATGCGTCAATGCTTCGATGTTGATAATTCATATGTATCCTGCTTTGGACTAACCATCCTTACTTAAGGGTGGGGCATCACAGACAACTAACTAACGCCATCGCTTCCTATCATCATGAAGGTCGACCCCCCCCCCCCCTCTTCCTTCATATGCTCCATGCGGCCAATGAAACAGTCGCCACTGCTACCTTTCATCTTCCCCTTCTCGTATAAGAAGCACCGCCACATTCAGTCTCCACAACCACAAACCGAAGACTAAAAGAATGTCACTGCTAAACTCTCCGCCGCAAATCATAGGGCCCTTCGTCGATCGTTCTCCTCCGCTTGTCGGAGCTTCACCCTCTATCACTCGTGTCGATGCTCCCCATCAGCCTCGCTCGCCTCAAGTGTCACAGTTGAACAGTCGGGGAGGGAGGGAGAAAATGGTTTAGGGTTTCAGGGTTGGCATAGCCAGACTTGACGTTTTGATGCAATTGTGCTTGATGAGAAGCACAGCTACGATCGAAGCTTTTCTAGCCTAGTGATTTGATGACCCTCAGTGTGCAGGCCGCTTTGAAAACAATCATGCCATAGACCTATGGCTGGGCCGGGTTTTATACAGCACACAACATATATTTTTCATTTTCTAAATTTGTATTGTTTAAAGCAAGTGGTTGTTAATATTCTTATTAATTGTAAACCAACAGGCTAATTTAATTTGAGGATTGATTTTGATATAAAAGTAGTATTTTGATCACTAAATAGTTACTTTTTTGCCGATGCAATAATGTTATTGTTTTAAGATTGATTATTTTTTCTTTAATTGGAACCAACATTAGAATGAGCATAAATACTATATATTTTTGGAATTCCGCAGCGTCACGTGGGGTTATCAACTAGTGACTTTCAATAGACATAGCCCATGTTTAGCTTATACCTCTCTAAGTTCTTATAAGCTCAATGATAAATATGGAGAGATCAAAATTCGATGAACTAACTTCATTAAAACATACCGTCTGTTGATGGTAAATAGGTAATTTTCTCATAGGAAACAATTTACACGGCCACAATTATAAAGCTAGCCTTGAAGCAACTAACAAGCAAATACACTAAAATTTTGTGTCTATCACAAATATGGCATGTTGCAATATGTAATTTGAAACTTGAGAACTATTCATCTTTCATTCTTGCAGCAATGCTAGGGTGCGTTTGGTTGGAGAGTCAATTTCGATAGAATGACTCTATTCCAGATTCTAGAACAGAATGGTTGTGCTCCATGTTTGGTAACCTTTGGTTCAAGATTGTAAATGGGTCGGAGTGACTCCGTCCCTTGTTTGTTTGGAGAGTCATGTGGATGTTGTTAACTCTTTCTCTTTTGGTGATGTTACATCATATTTATATTTGCACGTTCATGATCACTACATTTGTCATCTTATTGCTTAATGATAAAAAGATAGTAAGGTCACACATATAATTAGAAGGTTCATCATGACATATATATAATACATATAATTAATCCAAAGTGCATTGTTCATGGACACAAATACAAGTATGACACATATAACAAGTTCATACAACCATGATACATGTTAATCATGCCACCCAAAATAAGTACTTGCCATAACTAAACATGCATAGGTCCACACACACATCCATATGTCCATACAGTCAAACATACATAGGTCCAAGTCCACGCAATCCAAACATTCATATGAGCTGTTGCATGCTGGATGGAGGTGACCGGTGGACGGGAGATGAGGATTGGGTGTTCCAATCTCGCTAAGAAGAAGCAGCAAATGCTGAGACTCGTGAACGGACGGGTCTGGTTGATTTTGTGGAGCGCCTCGGTTCAGTATCTATGATGGAATATTGAAAGTAGTTTCATTCCATCTTACTAAGAATCAACAAAACATGTCTAAAATGAGAACGGAGCCTGTGGTGGCATTGCCGCGTCGTCTGAATTCCGTGATGCTTGTGGCTGCTGCGACCATACCCAGTGGACGGCGAGTCCCCCGCTGGCTGCGCGGTTGAAGATCGGACGCAAGGCGTGATGTGAAACCAGAGGACGCGCATACCGTTCGTTGATATTACGTGGTCAAGCCAGGGTAAGTTTTCTTGCGTGTGGCGGCTGCCCGCGGCGCGCACGGCTCTGCGTCATATGCCTCCAACAGAAGCTTCTTTCGGTGCCCCCAATCTATCCGGTGCCATTCAATTCATCCAATCCAACACAACCCAGAAAACCTTGATGTTGACCGTAGCTGAAGTACCCCGTTAAATAAACATCAACGAAAATATCCGATGAAATAAATCCAAATTACCAGCAGACAGTTTGAATCGTCAATGCGTTAGGGTGCCAGTTATCAGGACGAAGAAACCAAGAAAACGAGCTGTACACAAAAGTACGCTCCTGCACAGGGACTAGTGATTCGTGAAACGGCGTCACCAGCCACAGCTCAACTAACATTCAGGCCAACTTCCATTCACGCACAACAAAAAGGTTTGTCTACCAGCCAAGGACTACCGGCAGGAAACAGCAGATCATTGGTACAAAGCTCGGACAGGGTGAGGAACAGTAGCAGCAACAACACGAGAAAGCAGAATAAAAAAACCTCAGAGTGAAATGGAATGCGACTGAAGGCAGGATAAGGAAAGAAAAAAAAAAGCTCAAACGCTGTTAAATATTTCTCTCAAGGATTTTTCTTCTATAAAAGGTACTAGTACACAGGGGCCGCTTAAATAGCATGAGGATGAGAAATGTAGTAAGAGTAAACTAAACGTTACAAGCCTCCTCCTTCGGAGGCTGCTGCTGCTCTTCCTAATATTTGCTTCCCCGATGACCCGCGCCCAGCCGCGCCTCAAGTTCAACTGTTCCACCACCAATGATGCTGATGCTAACCATTTGTACAGGACCTGGAGATTCAGACCATGAATATTTGCTCATGTAATGTTGTAAGTTAACCAAATGGCTTCAAACAAATTGTAAGTGAAGTGTTTCCCTGATGCCAACTCAGAAAAATACTATGGCTAACAAAATATTTTCCTTTCTTGAAATGAAAGAACAGACTAACCAACCTAGACTTAAAATGGGGTATTGTATGTACATTAAAACACATGATGATTCATTCTAACAGTATTGCAAGGATATTTCATAATAAATCATAAAAAGAATGAAATGTAAAGCTATTTCTGCCCTTTGACTACTTAAAATGCACAATGGGCGCAACAGAAATAAAAACATAAACTGCATGCTAGAAGGTCTTCCTCTGAGTTCATTACAGTTCATGTGAAAAAACATGTGGTTCTAAACTCTGCTGCAATAAGCCAACACTGATCTCATAACATACCAATCATATCACCGTCTGATTTTAGGCTTGCACCGGAACTCGGCTAAGAGGGCTATGTGATCTGACGACCGTTCAGGTGATGGAAGAGCTGTGTCTTTTCTTAAGCTTTCCTCATCCAGAAGTTCCAATAATGACTCCACTGTCAACGAATCCGCTGAAATACGCAACCAAACATGAGCATCATCAAATGGTACAATCGCAATAGCTGCTTATAATCTTATCCCATAACAATGGAGGCCTACAGATGCAGAAAAAAGTATGTGCAAACCTGTGTAAAATATGTAATCGACAGTCCCGATAAAATCTCTTGTACAGTTTGTGAAAAGCGGTTCGTTTGTTGATGGGTCCATCCTTCTCCGCTGGTGATCAAAATCATAGCCAACACCTGCCATTCTTGCAAATGAAGAATAGGCACTAACCTATGAACAAGCAGCACCTTTTGGTCAGAGGTTGACCAGGCCAAAGTGGAAAAGCAAAACTATGCCAGATCAACTATACCAGAGGAAGCTGGTGATTCAACTTGCTAAAAGGGCGTAAAATTCCAAGAGGGTCTATGGCCAGATCAGGATGCATCTGATCAACTTTACCCACAGCAAGAAGTCCATGTGGAGTGCTGAAAGAAAGTACAATTAATTAATTGAGTACACTTGGTAATTCATAGTTCAACCAATCTTTATAATGTATTTGCATGATTGCTCTGATGGAATATTGACACGCACCTCCCAGGGATTGAATTAAAATCTCCAGAGACCAACATCGGAATATCTGCACTAACAGCAATCTTTTCCAGTCCTTTTAGGAGGGTATGAACCTGGAAAAACCATAATTATATTCAATCTGGCCATAGGGGATGAACACAAGCAGATAGAACATCGTGATACAGACCTCCCATAATTTCACATCTTTCAGATCTTGGTGTACATTTATATGTGTATTTGCCTGAAAATTCAAAAAAATGTGACAAGAATGAAACAGATCCTCCATTAACACAATTTGGTTCTTGATGGATTCAAGAGTTAGCTCTATCTAGAGTAAAAAAAAAGATAATATAATAAAAAAGCAGAGCAGCATAATATAGATAGTTCATAGTAAAGTTGCTCTCAACATCTATAGCAAAATGGCAGAACATTGTCGTCCACAGATAAATGTTTCAAGCCATCTTAGGCAGTGTTTGGTTCACGAGTCTGGTGGGACAGAGCCGCTCCATTCCATTTTTTCGTTGTTTGGTTGGAGGGAGCAGAGAGCAGAGCGGCTCCTGCAGGTGAATATTCACTCCAGATGCAGAACCACTCTGCTCCTCCAAAATGACCGAACCCAGTGGCTCACGTTGGCTCCCGTCTACCTCTGTCTCTCTCAATCCATGGTCGCTGTCCCTCCTCACCCTCCCGTCTGCCTTCGTCCAAATACACCGTGGAACAATGTCGCCTCTCCCCACCACGGACCTCATCGGCCCCGCATAGCAGCACAAGGTCGAGAAGAAGCAGGACGCCGCCTCTCCCCACCGAGTTCGCGCAAGCGGTCGAGAAGGAGCAGGTCATGCAGCAGGAGGTTGAGAAGAAGCATGTCGCGCAGCGGACCTCAGCCATCACCCACCTCGAGCAGCACACCTCAAGG
>VSTD030000256.1:0-17516 GCA_008808055.3 Sporobolus alterniflorus | reverse complement strand
ACAAAGATGACAAATGTCGTTGTTTTCTGCACCGGCAAATAACAGGGTCTACAAGATCATGTGATTCCAGTTTTGAGGTGGTCTCATGAACAACAAACACACAAGAGTTTATCCTGGTTCAGACCCCTCCGTGGTTTAGGCCCCTCCGTGAACAATGAACACTCAAGAGTTTATTGAGTAAAAAGGTGTTACAAGGGGTGAGCAGAGTATTTGAATGGTTCACGCGTTGAAGAGGGTTTGGATTTCGTGTCTTCTACCTGAAGGGTAGAAGTCCTTTTATAGGCAGTCTTGGGGTCCCCTAACTATGGTACAGTTTCCTTATAACTTGAGCTAAGTTACAAAACGAGTGGGCCCCATGCTAGAAATACTGTCCTTGGGGTTCTGGAGAGAGCTGTCCGGCGCTTAATCTTGCACCTGGGTCCTGACGTGGGTGTAACCCAGGACAATCTTTCGAGGCTCTGCCGTCTTGTCTTGATTTGCTTAGATGCTAAGCTTCCCCCCATGGAGGGGCTACGTTGGCACATGTGTCAACCTATGAACCGTAGCTAGAAGGTGAGGGCGTATAGCCATCTGACAGACATTGTCCTGTCCCATCACACTGTACAGGATTAGCGTAACCTCGGGCTGCTTTCCCAACGGGGCTGAGGATCCTGGGTCCGGTGATCTGCCTTAGGGCCGACCCATTTTTCTTGGCTGCTAAGCTTCCCCTGCCGACATGGGGAAGCCACATGACCACCTGCTCTAGCCTACGAACTGTGGTAGACAAGCAAGGGTTCAACGCCTTCTGACAGGCGTTGTCCCATCCTATCGCACTGAATAGGCCAGCATGGCCTTTGGAGGGCCTTTCTGGGAGTGAGGCCCCCAGGACTAGTGGTCCATCCTGGTGTTGGCTGCCCGAGTCCCTGGTTGACCGAAGTCTTTATGGGGGACCCACCTTTACTAGGCCGAGCTTATCCGATGTTAGAGTGATCTTGATGATTATGCGTGTTCACATGGTGAAGTTGCTATGTCAAGCACCGATGGGGTCCTAGTACTCATGTGCCTCTTGCCAGGCACATGTGGGTGCCAGAGGTTACATCATGTTCTATCTGGCATTAAATGGTGTTGCTTCCCGAGGATCCCAGCTCCAGGGTCATTTATCAAGTACTGGAAACCCCCAGGTGTGGCTTCCGAGGGCCCGGGTGCGCGTGAGCTGGGTCACATAGAGGAGCGACAATGGGCTGACAGGTGGTGAAATCCTGCTTGCCCGTTGCCATCGAGATGGGGAAAGGACTTGTGCGGATTGACCCCTGGTTTATATCTATTTAGGTTGGTGGTCCCGCCTCTTCAGCTAAGAGTAGTGGGACCATACCCCATATGGAGCGAGTGACTCCCCAGTCGTTTGCCACTAGAGGGATTCAAGCCATGTCTAGATTTTTTGGGTTATAACCAGCGCCCCACGGTACCTGGGGTACAGGGCCCCGACAACAAAAATACCACCACTACTGTCCCGCACCATTGGGAGAGTCACGAGCGACCGACAAAGGGATGAACGAAGCCAGATATTCTGCGGCCTGGCGCACCTGGGTCCAAAGGGCATTTGCCTAATCTTTTGTCAAGTCTATGCTAGACCCGGACCCAAGGAGTTCCAGCTCAGTCTTTAACTCCGGGAAATGTGATAAAGTCCCGACTATCGCCGATCGGGTACCACAACGGATCCCGTTGGTAGCCATGGCATCGATGCGGTCCTCGATCGTCTCCATGATCGAGGATAGCAATTTCACCAGGGAAGACATCCCGTTAGGTCCTTCAAGCACCAAGTCCCGGACCCGGGCGACACAGCTCTACAGGGCCTCCAGCTTAGCTTTCGCCTCCCATCGCGTCCCATGCTCCACCTGAAGCCGCCCGATGGTTTCCTCCAATCGATCGGCCAATCAGACCCGGCTAGAAGGTGGTCCAAGGATCAAGTCAAAGACCCTCGCTCCTAGTGGTCTAACTGCCACAAGGGCCGATCAGACCGCCAGCCCCTATTCCAGGGTGGTCTGACCACCAGAGGTGGTCAATCAGACCGCCAGCCTCAGTATTGCCCACGGTCTGACCACCACCGAGGTCGGTCAGACCACCAACTTTGCCAATGGTCAAAATTTTGATTTGAAAGTAGTTGTTACCTCCTTGACAGTTCAATCGTGAGTGGTACTACGGTCTGACCGCGAAGTGCGTAGAATTTTCCCAACGGCTAGTTTTTAGAGTATGGGTTGTAAATACTCATTCATCTTATGCAAGATAGCTCTCTTGGCCATTTAAACAGCACACTTGACTCTTGAGAGCTCTCTCCCCTTCTCACAAAAGCATTCCTTAATCCATTGTGGGTGTGTGAGATTCTAGTATGTGATTTTGGTGTTCTTGAGCTTTGTGGTACTAGTGATTCCTCAAGCAAGTGTCATCGACTTGTTACTCTTGGAGGTTGCCGCCTCCTAGACTGCTTGGAGGAGTGGAAATCGCGAGCCCTTCAACAAGACTGTGAAGGTGGCCTGGTGTTCTTGTGAGAGGTGTTGTGCTCGCCTCATCGGAGAAGTGAAGAGAAACTCTAGTGGAATCGAGGTTTGGAGAGGTTCAAGGTATTGATTTCTCTTAAGGTAAAGTTACGCTTGTGTGAGTCCTTCTTGTTGGAGAAGTGTACACTTGATAGAGAAGAGAATCAAAGGCTTGAATCCACCTCAATGTGGATTAGGGGTGATTGGCAAATCATCAAGACCATGGAAAAAATTGTGTCTCCCTTGTTCTCTTGTTTGAATTACTTGTTGATTACCTTTTCTAGAAGTTGAATTGATGCATGTCACCTAGGATTGCAAACCTTCCATAGTTTTAACATAGGCTTAGTGTTATTTACTTGCTCTTAGTCAATTTCATTAATTTTTGTTAGTTATTGGTCAAGTAGCATTTAATTTTTAAAACCGCATATTCACCCCCTCTAGTCGATATCCTAGATCCTACAAGTGGTATTAGAGCAGTTTCTTCCAAATTGAGTGAATTTAATCATCTGGGAGTAGGATAATGGTGATTAATCATGTCAATGTTAGTCATGCTCCATTCTTTGATGGTGATCTATCAAATTTTGATTATTGGAAGACTTGTATGAGGATCCATCTTAAGGCAATGGGTGGAATTATTTGGAAAGTGGTTGATGAAGGTTATGTTATCTTGAATGAAGCTGATCCAACTCAAGTTAATAATGAAAATCTTCTTGACAATGCTCAAGCTATGAATGTTATCATCCGTGCATTGTGTATTTGTGAATATCATAGAGTTTACAAGCTTGAGACAGCTCATGAGATGTGGGGGAAGCTTATCGAAGCTCATGAGGGCATTTCAAATGTTAAGATAGCCAAGTTGTTTATTTGCAATGGCAAATTTGAGAAGTTTGCTTTATTGCCAAATGAAGAATTAAAGGACAGCTTCTCTCGGTTGAACAATATTGTGAATGAGCTCAAGGATCTCAGGTTTCATGTTCCCAAAGTGGATATATCTCATATGTTTCTTAGAGCTTTGCCTCCTAAGTATGAGACCATTATCACATTGCTTGTGAGATCAAATTTGAAGACTATCACTCCTTTGGAAGTCTTGGGTGTGGTTCTCACTCATGATATCTTTAAGCAATCTCAAAAAGAACTTCATGGTAATCTCCATAATGAAAAAAGAAGATTGTGGCATTCAAGGCCAAGTCCTCAAATGATAATGATCATGATGGTGATAGTGAGACTAGCACCGATGATGATGTTGCTTTGATGGTCAAGAAATTCAAGAAGTTCACGAAGAAGAAAGGCTATCAAGGTGGATTTAGCAAGAATGACAAATCTTATAGCAATAATCCTTTTGCCAAAAAAAATACTTTGAGTGTGGTGAAGTGGGTCATATCTCCACAAATTGCAAGAACAAAGATGAAGATAATTCTAGCAAGAAGTTTGAAGGCAAGAAGAAAATGTTCAACAAGTATAACAAGAAGAAAAATGGCAAGGCTTGCTATGTTGAGTGGGATTCAGATGCAAGTTCAGATTCCGATTCTAGTGATGATGATGATGTTAAATACTCCAAGAAGCTTCTTGCCGATATTACCATCATGGAGACTCCTTCTCTATTCGACACACCTTATTGTCTTATGGCAAAAGGTGAACCGAAGGTATGTGAAATTGATGAGTTCACCTATGATGATCTTGTTGAGATGGTAAGTAACATTGATGACTTGTTGAATGATATGAAAGGAAGATATAAGAACTTGAAGAAGAAATATGTTTCTCTTCAAGAATCTTATGAGGAGGTAAAGACCTCTCATAAAAATCTCTTAGATACTCATGAGAAGCTTAAGGAAGCTTATAACTCTCATATCTCCCAAGAAGCCAACAAAGTGAAAGTGAATGTTGGCATTACTTGTGACTTGCTTGATGATATGCCTAATATAGACAATGTTTCAAAATCTAGCATATCTACTTCTTGTGATGATTTGCTTGCTATGCCATGCTCTTCAAATGTTGAATCTTGCATGAATGATTCTTCTTGTGATCCATTGCTTATTGTTGAGAATCATGAATTAAGAAATACCGTGAATTGTCTTACCAAGGCACTTGCAAATTGTCATAGAGGTGAAAACACCTATAATAAGATATGGGAGTGTCAAAGGTTCACTCTCAAGCATGAGGGTCTTTGGTATATTCCCAAGAGGAACAAAAGTGTTTTTATTGACAAGAAGACCACTTTCATGAAAGAATGTGGCTTGTATTGCTCTAAGTGCAAGAATACCGGACATCTTGATAAGGATTGCACTGGTAGTAAGATTATGCATGCTTCCATTGATCCATCTTATGTGCTTGTGAAATCTTCTCAAGGTGATGCGTATGCTAAATTTGTTGAAAAGAATAAAAATCATGCTTATATCCCCAACTATGCCATTGGCACTAAGAAGAGGTCAATTTGGGTGTCAAAGGTTTTGGTGACTAACCTCCAAGGACCCAAACAAGTTTGGGTAGCTAAAAGAAACTAAACTTATTTTGTAGGTGAACTACAAATCTGGTGGAAGGCATTGGGTGGTTGATAGTGGTTACACTCAACATATGACCGGAAATAGGACGATGTTCACCTCAATTGACAATGAAGGCTCGAAATGTGACAAGATCACTTTTAGTGACAATAGCAAAGGCATGGTAAAAGGATTGGGTAAAATTGCAATTTCTAATGACTTATCCATTTCAAATGTCTTGCTAGTTGAATCCTTGAGTTATAATTTATTATCTGTTGCTCAATTATGTGATCTTGATCTTATATGCAAATTCTCGCCTAAAGATGTTGTCATTACTAGCATCAAGAGTGATGAGCTTATCTTTAAAGGCTTTCATTATGGTAACTTATATCTTGTTGATATTTCTTCTAATGATGCAAGTTTAAGTAAATGTTTGTTTACCAAGTCATCAAAAGGATGGCTTTGCCATAGAAGACTTGCTCATGTAGGAATGAATCAATTGAAGAAGTTAATGAAGCATGATTTGATTATTGACTTGAATATTGATATTATCTTTGAGAAGAATAAGTTATGTAGCACTTGCCAAGCCAGTAAGCAAGTTGGTAACACTCATCCTACCAAGAGTGTCATGTCTACTTCAAAGACATTAGAATTATTGCATATGAATTTATTTGGCCCCACAACATATAGAAGTATTGGTGGAAATAGCTATGGCCTTGTTGTTGTGGATGACTATTAAAGATATACTTGGCTTTTCTTTCTTGGTGAGAAATCAAATGTGTTCTCTATACTCAAGGGTTTTGCTAAGAGAGCTGAAAATGAATTTGATTTCAAAATCAAGATGATTAGAAGTGCTAATGGCTCCGAATTCAAAAACTCTAGAATTCAAGATTATTATGATGAAAAGGGAGTCAAACATGAATTTTCAGACAAGTACACTCCGCAGCAAAATGGAGTTGTTGAAAGGAAGAATCAGACTCTAATTGATATGACAAGATCAATGCTTTCGGAATATAATGTCTCAGATAGTTTTTGGGCTGAAGCAATCAACACTGCTTGGCATACTTCAAATAGATTATATTGTCATCGACTATTGAAGAAAACTCCATATGAACTTCTCATTGGAAGAAAGTCTAATATATCTTATTTCTGGGTATTCGGTTGTAAATGCTATATCTTAAGGAAAGGTACTCGCTTACCTAAATTTCAAAGTAAATGTGATGAAAGTTTCTTGCTTGGTTATTCTCTCAATAGTAAAGCTTATGGTGTGTATAACCAAAGCTCGGGTTTAGTTGAGAAAACTAGTGATGTTGAATTTGATGAAGCTAACGGCTCTCAAGAAGAGCAAGAAAATTTGGATGATGTAGGTAATGAGGGATTGAGAATTGCTATGAAGAATATGACTATTGGTGATGTCAAACCTAAAGATGAAGACAATGATGATCCATCTCCTCTATTTCAAGTTTTGTCATCTTCTTCTTCTACAAGCCATAAAGATCAAGCTAGTAATGTGAAAGGAAATGAAGAATCAATTCATCATCTGATTAATGATTCTTCATCCACCTCTACTCAAGATGCAAATTCTCAACCAAAGATTCATAATGCCATTGCTAAAGATCATCCCATTGATCAAAGTGTTGGCGACATCAACAAAGATGTTTAAACTCGATCTCATCTTGCTTCTTTTTGTGAACATTACTCCTTTGTTTCTTATGGTGAACCAACTAGGAATGAAGAAGATTTGGATGATTCAAATTGGGTGAATGCTATGCATGAAGAGTTGAATAATTTTGCTCACAATGAAGTGTGGGAATTGGTCAAGAGACCAAGTGATCACAATGTCATTGGGACAAAATGGGTATTTTGGAACAAGCAAGATGAGAATGGAGTCATTCTATGAAATAAAGCAAGATTGGTTGCACAAGGTTATACTCAAGATGAAACATTTGCTCCTGTTGCAAGACTTGAAGCTATTCGGATATTACTTACTTATGCTACCTCTCACAATATCAAGTTATATCAAATGGATGTGAAGAGTGCATTCTTAAATGGAAAGATAAATGAACTGGTGTATGTTGAATAGTCGTCCAGTTTTGAAGACTCAAAGAAGAATAATCATGTGTACAAGCTTTCAAAGGTATTATATGGTCTTAAACAAGCACCTCGTGCTTGGTATGAGAGACTTTAGAATTTTCTAGTCTCAAAGGGATTCAAGATTAGAAAGGTGGACACCACCTTATTTACTAAGAAAATTGAAGATGATCTATTCATATGTCAAATTTATGTTGATGACATTATATTTGGCTCAACCAATCAAGATTTTTGTGAAGAATTTGGTGATATGATGTCTAAGGAATTCAAAATGTCTATGATTGGTGAATTGAGTTTCTTTCTTGGTCTTCAAGTGAAGCAAACAGAAAATAGGACTTTCATATGTCAAAGTAAACATGTTAATGACTTACTGAAGAGATTTTGCATGGATAATTCAAAGCCAATCAAGACTCCTTTGGCTACAAATGCTCATCTTGATCTAGATGAGGGAGGTAAATCAGTAGATTTAAAGCTTTATAAATCCATAATTGGTAGCTTGCTTTACCTTACCGTATTTGGGCTCGATATCATGTTTGGTGTTTGTATGTGTGCAAGGTTTCAAGCATCACCAAAAGAGTGTCATATGATGGCCGTTAAGTGAATCCTAAGATACTTGAGGCAAACACTAAACCTAGGCTTATGGTATCCCAAAGGTGCTCAATTCATTCTTATTGGCTATTCGGATTCTGATTATGCCGATTGTAAAATAGATAGAAAGAGCACTTGGGGTACTTGCCAACTCCTTAGAAGATCTCTTGTTTCATGGTCCTCCAAGAAACAAAACTTCATTGCCTTATCCACCGTCAAAGCCTAACAGGTTTATGTCGGTAGTTGTTGTGCACAACTACTTTGAATGAAACCAACCCTCTTAAATTATGGAGTGAAATTTGATTGCATACCTCTTTTGTGTGACAATGAGAGTGTCGTGAAAATAGCCACAAATTCTGTCCAACATAATAGAACCAAGCATATTGATATCCGCCACCACTTCCTAAGAGATCATGTGAGCAAAGGTGATATCGTGATGGAAGGTGTGAGAACCGATGATCAATTAGCGGATACCTTCACCAAGCCATTTGATGAAACCCGCTTTTGCAAGTTGAGGAGTGAGCTTAATGTGATCGACCTCTCAAATGTTGCTTGAAAACTTGTTGTTCTTACTCTTTATCTATATCATGCTTTCGTGTCTTTAAATTGTATCATGACGATTTCATATTCTTATGCTTTTCTTTGCATTTAAGAAGGATCCACACATTTATGGGGAGCACTACACTTTTATGTGTCTTGTAGCCCTATATATGTGCACAAATCAAGAAAGATGTCATACTAGTCCTAATTTGCCTTTCTTTGGTCAAATAGTCAAAATTTGAGTTTGAAAAGTTGCAATCTGAGTTTGAAAGAGTTTCTATAGCATCTCTAAATGTTTTGCAAAGCTTATTTGGAGTCTCAAGTGCTTCTCTTTGCTCTTTGGATTTTTGGGCTCCTAAGAAGGTAAGAAGATTCTTATTTTTGGCTGAATTTAGATTATTTCCTTGGAATCTTGTTGGATCAGTTTTTGAGAAAAGTTCTTGTACCAAATTTGTAGAGTTGGTTATCTTGAACATTTTTTGTATTCAAAGTTGCTTCGAATGATTATTCTTGTGAAAGTTATCGGATCTTGAAATTCACCTTGAAAAATTATTTAACCGTTCTTATCCTCGTATGGCATCTAGTGAGTTATACCTCTAGAATCATATATTTCATATATATTGGTTCATAAAGGTGGATCAAACTCATACAATTCCTAACAATAACCAAAATTTTGTTTTTTTATAGCTCATTGAATTTTTAATGGCTCTATGGTTTCTAGCTTATATTATATGTCATATGTATCTCTCCATATTATCATATTTCATAATCATCATTGAAAGATCAAGGATCATTGAAAAGTATGTTGGATATGGATAAAACTCTCTTGGATCAGTTGAAAATGGAGGAAATTGGTTCCATGCAAACAAGACTCAAAGATTTCCAATGCCATTCAACAAGATGATAATGAGTAATCTTTAAGAAATGATAAGAAGTGATGTGATGAGATGTAAGTGATATGGATGAAATAAGAAGTGATGAAATGCAAAGGGGGAGTGACATGCAAGTGATATGAATAATCTTTTTGTCCATTGATGCCAAAGGGGGAGTGAAATAAGAAATTATAAGTGTCTTAAATTCATTTGCACTTCATTTATTTATCTTGTATGTGTGCTAATGGAAACCATGTTCTCTATTTCATCTATGAACTATATTATGCACTTGAACCCGTGGTATTATAATCATAATGAACCATGCTAGCTTGCTTGTCTTTGGTTCATTATAATTCTTAGTGGTTCATGTGTTTTGGATGATGAGGATGTTATCTTGAGATATGCTACATTATGGTTATATGATAATCATTTGCCTCATCACATCCATATAAATAAGGTAATCCCTTCCCTCTTGTTAAAATTGATGGCCATAGTCTCCTTATGATGAAATCTTTTATATGCACTTATCTAGGGGGGAGCTTTATCTTGTATTGAGTTTTGATGGCATCTATATTTCTGAATTTAATTGCTCTATGCTATTGTAACTCATCTCTGAGTCATCACTATACTTTGTGTATCTTGTTGGCTCAAATCTTTTAAATATCACTTCTTTGTGTTGTCATCCATTACCAAAAAGGGGGAGATAGAAGCATCTAAGCCCTCATTTGTGTTTTGGCAATTAATGACGACCCTTATTTTTGGACTAACAAAATTATTTAGATGGTTGTAGTGTTAGTCAAAATAAGGAAATATTTTCTCAGAGATATTGTTTATGGATGACTCAAAGCAAAAGTATTTTCATAGGGTTTAATATTTTACCAGTCAAGGTGATTAGTGGAGAAATGACCGGATTATTAGAATAGGTGTCGTACTGTTAAGAGGGGTTGTTAATCCTTTGCTTGAATCATCTATAGCTGCCACTTTGCTCAAGTTCCTTATTTTTGTGGGAGATTTATCCAAAATACTGAGTGAGCACCACTTTCTATTGATTTAGATTTGAATACCTAAGTGTGTGCTGAGTGACTACTGAAACACTGACAAATACTAAGAGTTTTCGTCTTCCCTGAAAATACTAAGAGTAGTCGCCCTCCCATGAATTACTGAGAACTCTCATTATCCTTGAAAAACTGAGATTGTTCTGAGTGACTACTAAAGCACCAAAAATACTAAAAGAATCTTGTGTCTACTAAAAAATAGAGAAGGCTGAGAAACACCCTCATGGTCTGACCGCCATAGAGGGTGGTCAAACCACCAGCTACTGCAACCTTCATGGTCTGACCGCCACCGAGGCCTGTCAGACTGCCAGCTCCTCCAACGGTCGAAAATTTGAGTTGAAAGTAGTTGTTATCTTCTTGGCGGTTTGACCGTGAGTTGCACTACGGTCTGATCATGAAATGCACAGAATCTTCCTAACGGCTAGTTTTTGGAGTGTAGGCTATAAATATTCTTCCATCTCATGCAAGAGATCACTCTTGGCCATTTCAACTGCCTACTTGACTCTTGAGAGCCCTCTCCCATCTCACACAAGCATTCCTTGATTCATCGTGGGTGTGTGAGATTCTAGTGCTTTGTGGCACTAGTGATTCTTCAAGCAAGCATCATTGACTTGTTACTCTTGGAGGTTGCTGCCTCCTAGACGGCTTGGAGGAGTGGAAACCTTGAGCCCTTCAAGAAGATTGTGAAGGTGGCCTAGTGTTCTTGTGAGAGGTGTTTTGCTCGCCTCACCGGAGCAGTGAAGAACAACTCTAGTGGAATCGAGGTTTGGAGAGGTTCAAGGTATTGATTTCTCCTAAGGTCAAGTTACTCTTGTGTGAGTCCTTGTTAGAGAAGTGATACTTAATACAGAAGAGAATCAAAGGCTTGAATCCACCTCAACGTGGATTAGGGGTGATTGGCAAATCATCGAGACCATGGGATAAAATTGTGTCTCTCTTGCTCTCATGTTTATTTACTTGTTGATTACCTTTCCTAGAAATTCAATTGATGCATGTCACTTAGGATTGCAAACCTACTCTAGTTTCAACATAGGTGTAGTGTTATTTACTTGCTCTTAGTCAATTTCATTAATTTATGTTGTTTATTGGTTAAGTAGCATTTAAACTTTAAAACCGCCTGTTCACCCCCCCCCCCCACTAGTCAGTATCCTAGATCCTACACCGGTTTAGAAGTCTATCTCACCCCTCTCGGTGTTCACTAGCGTGGCTCTCGTGTGTTAGGAGTCCTCGGAGTGGGGGGTGCTCCACAAGCGAGAAGATGAAGATGGAGGAGATCATCAACCCGTTCGAGACCCTGATCAAGGAGGGTCTTAACGGGGAGGTCCTCCTGTGGACCTTCTTCACTCTGAGGATCCAGTCGTTGTGGGCCCACACTCACGGGATGTGGTTGTACACCAAGCCCACTAACCCAACGCGCGAGTCACCCAACGAGCGGGTTCAGTTGAAGGTCTGGGCCTGAATCAGGTGCGTCTTGGAGGTGAACGTGGTGGTCGACCTCTGGGAGCACTCAACACCATTGTGTCATGGGGTCTATTCAGGATTCATAGAATGTCACCTTGAGGCCTCCAACTCACTCCCAACAGGGTCCCTCAATTTGGGTAAGGACTTCTGCCAAGTGTCCTGAATTGAGTGTTTCGTTGGCCGAGGTTTTTACTCAACTTTTGCTCTTTTGCAAGGTCTGGGTAACATCATGAGTCTTCCCTGAGTCCTAGAAGACCAAGCAGTGAGGGCAGTCCGGGCTGCCCAGGCCGCGTTGGGGAAGAGAAAGAAGGACGCATGGAAGGCCCACAATGTTGGCTTTCAATGGTGCAAGAGGGAGTCTAGGGCCATTGGATGATACCTGCCTGAGACACCTTCGGACATGAATGGTGACTCCAATTCGAGCAATGGAGAGTGGCCACCATTGATGCATGTTCAGGTATTCTCTTCCCTTTGGGAAGTGGTGGCCACGTGCGATTCCTGGACCTTCGGGGCCGCTAGTTCCACTAAGAGTCCACAGGAGGGGCCTGAACTTGAAATGGGTGAATGTGTCAGCTCATCCGAGTCCATTAAGTAAGCATGTTAGGTGCTTGTCACTCATAGGGTAGCGTGTTGCCGAGCACCGCAACATCCATGGGCACAAAATGGGTGAGGCCGGAGGCCGAGCTAGCTAGCACCTCGATTAGCATGTCACGACCCTCCTCGGGTCAAGTTTCGACTCTGACCTCCTTCGGTTAGTGATCTGCTCCCTCTTTTGTTTTTCACATCATGTCCTCCTTAATTGACAACTTGGGCACAGGTCATACAAACCCATGATAGAGGCTCTGAAGAAAGGCTCGGTGTCGGGGGCCAGCATCATTGAGGACGTCGGTCAGTCTGCTGTGTGGTAGTCCCTCCTAAAACCTACCTGGTCCTCACGACGGAGGCGCTAAGATCAAGGATGGCCCATGAGGACTTGCCTCCCCCCCCCCCACACACACACACCTCTCCTGAATGGCTTCGTGTCCGAAAGGGTGGCGGTGGAGGAACTGATGGCGCAGGAGGCCGGGGCAGTTGGCTCAGGGGCGTCAGGCCTGGGTGTCTGGCGTCCCCCGCTGCCTCAGTCCTAGGCACAGCCCTGAGTCCCCAGAACCAGGTGCATCCCTCTTCTTCCTAGATGTCCAATGGTGAGCGTGCCGAGTGGAAAAGGCAGGTGCATCCCTCTTCTTCCTAGATGTCCAATGGTGAGTGTGCCGAGTGGAAAAGGCTTCAGGATGGCACCGAGTGGGCCTTGCATTCGTGAAGAGAGCCTTTCCATGGGGCTCAAGTGGGCGAATGACGTGCTAGTGGCATTGGAGAGGGACGTGGTTCCCCTTGGCCGGGTATGCTCTTCAACGCTCCCTGCCCTCCCATAAATAGCCACAAGAGCCAACCCTACATTGTTATATTGTGAAGAGTTTGGTTGTGATGTCTGGTGACAGGTCACGACTCCCCTATGAGGATTCAATCAACGGAGGGGGAGACGGGGGTAGGAGGTTGAGTGCCAAATGGCGGAGGCACAAGCGCAGTTGGGTGGGGCACGGTCGGACAATGCAATGGCTCGAGATAAGGTAGCAAAGGTGGCAACTGTAGTGAGGGTCGTGATCGTGGCGGCCGTTATCACCGCCTCATCCAGGCGCCACCTCGCAACTGGTGATGATGCCTTGCACGCGGCTCACATCGGGTCATAGGAAGAGAAGGGCCACTCCGAGACTCAGTCTCCCGTGAGTCTTCATAGCGATTGTTGTTGCACCTGATTTCCTTTGAAATTTGGCTCATTCGTGACTAGACCATTGGCACAGGTTTGGGCAACGCGCTCCGAGTGCTATCGGGTCACTAAGGAGAAGGCCAGCGGACTTCACACCGTTGGGACCTATGTGACCTGGCTCTCGATGCATCCTTGAGTGGGTCCCCATTGGCTTCCTAGCTCGAGGTGATTCCAAGTCAGCTGGAGCAAGCGGCGATGGATGAGGCCTTCTTCATGGTGCAGACCATGCTTAGTAATGTCACACCATGATTGCATCCATATCAAGGTCATTGATGAGGGCTTCGTGGATGGTGAGTCAGACAACGAGATTGATGCCTTCAACCAGGTAGTTGTCCTAGCTGCTGGTGCAGTTAGTCTCCCTAGACGTTGTGTTGCAAGACAGGGAGGAGGAGTAGCTAGGTTATTTCTTTCTCTTTTTTTGTATGTGTTTGCTAGATGTTGCAAAGAACACTCCTATTGTGATGACAAGAATTCGATTGACTTTGTGTTCTCTCTTTGTGTCCTTGTGTGTTATTTTCCCCTGATTATGTTACGCATGACTTGTTGCCCTCACAACTTTCGTAGTGCGAGGCACTTTAGTCATGACACTCAGGTTCGAAGGGTGAGATATCAGTCTTAGGAAGATAAAGGAAAGGAGTTGACTGTTGAATTGGGTCCGAGCATGATGGGGGGAGGGGGTGACTGCCTGACCATCATAGTCAGGTCGTCGGGTCAACCCACATTGCATTATTGTCATGACCCCTGAGGGCTCGATTGGTTAGGAACTCTGGTTGGTCTAATATTTATGTAAGTTTCCAAGTTACTAAGGGAGAAAAGGAAACAAAAGGTCCCCTTCAAGGATTACAAATCGCCGCCTGGATACTTCGTAGGACTAGGCCACTGAATTGAGGCATCGTCGGCTAGTGCTGCACCACACGCTTAGACTGGCATGACCAGGGTCATCTTTCCCTGCCAGCTCAACGCAATCCTTGTCAAGAAGGTCGTGGTCTAGTTTGGTCGGGGAGAGGAGCCTCCGAGCCCCCACACTGCGATGGCAGGTGGTTGGCCATCCGACTTAACTTCGTGTGCATGCTTCAGACTGACAAGCCCACATAGTCCCACCGGTCTCGAGGATCTAGTCGGTGCTTCCTAGCATGGACTAGTGTGCACCTCTAGTGGGAGCTCCGTGCGGAATGGTGGCGGTAGGACCATCCCTAGGACGGGAATCAACAGCGTGCTAGAGATCTATTGAGTGTGGTGTCGTGGTTGACCACCATGTGGTATGTCATGATGATGTGGACGACCGCCACCAACCACACGGAGTGGCCCATGATATACATGCATGTTTCGTGGTTGGTGGTGTTGGGGGGGGCAAGGCGCATGACACGACCCTAAACTGGCCTGGCGTAATCATTCCAGCCTGAGCCATGTCGACGGGACGGTGGAGGTCACAATGCAACTGAGACCACAACCCTGGCCCAATGTTAGGGCTTGGGGGTTGAGGAGGACAACTTGTGTGGTCGCCAGGACGTGAGTGGGCCGTCTGACAGCGTAGCTGAGGCGGTGATGTGGCCAAGCCGCTCCTTGTAGAGGTGTGGCAGGGCTCATGTTGTTACACGTGGTTCTCTGCTGGTGAGGTATGCGCCCACCTCCCCTTGGACGGGGCCCATCGGCACGGTAGCACCACGCAAGAGGATTCATAGTGGGGTGACGGGATGCCCACCGCTTATGGGCGGCCCCATGCATCGGAGGCAGAGGAAGTTGTGGAGTTCCCCCTTCGCGGGTGGAAACTCTGTTAGGTGATTGATGAGCCATGTCGATGGTGAGGCTGAGTAGCTTCAAGGAGCAACAGACATTGCTCCCCCTATCTAGCCCACCAACTATCGTTGTTTAGAACCACGACTAGTAAAATAGAGTTGTGCGCTGAATCTTGAAGAGGGGAATGATATGAACACAAGAATTTATTCTATTTTAGGCCACCAGACCGTAATACCCTACGTCCAGTGTGGTAGTATATTTCCTTTATTGATCCTTGTCCCCTTAGATTCGCTCGAGGGGAATACACCTGGGGAGAATCCTTGCCTCTTATCCCTGCATGATGTCCCATCTGTTGGGCCTGGCACACCACCGGCCAGGGGGTACGTGTCTGGACACCACCTAGCATCTCATCGGTCTAGGTACAGGCGCTTCTCATGGTGTCGTAGCTTAGTTCTATCTCATTGTATTTTTTCCAGCCTATGTCTAGAGTAGGGCATCAAGAGGGGGCGATACTCATGGCTTTCGCCCGACAGGCATCCTGGTCGTCTCATGTTTATGGCACTGACAGATTGTGAATAAGGATGGCCTATGTAACACCTTTCGAGGATGGGTCGGCCTCTCGAATCCATCTACTGAGTTCGAAGGATGCAGGGTGGCCTCACTTGGCCACGCCAACTGGACCGAGTTCAAGTGATGGGGCGGATAAGCGTGATTCCATCGACGGACTGAGGTGGGCTGAGTGGCAAAAAACGTGCATGGGGTGTACCACGCAAATATGTACTTCTTATCTATTTCAAAAACACAAGAAAGAGAAAAGGTGCAACAAAGTCTACTTTGTGATGTTGTCCTTAGGGTTGCTAACATTATGGCATCTAGCCCTCTTTCAAGGCTACTGAGTAACTATGTTGATCCATACATGTCTGCAGAATTAGGGATGTTCAAGGATGAAATTGGCTTGGCTACAAAACCAAAGCAATAAGCGTGTAAAGTTTAATTTTTTGTCCTTCAAGTTGGAACTAGTGTTCGAACAGGTCAGTGCTCGCGGCCTACATACTGAATTTGTTGGAACAAAGTACAAAGAGACACTATAAAACCGTAATAAGACATTACAAATTATAATTACTAGACAATTAAACGTTCTTCAAAATTGGATCAAATTCTGCTTGAAAACTAAGGTATAGTCAACTGCCGCACTACTAAATCAGCTCTCCCACTACGTACGGTAAGAAATAATAGAGCAAAATCTTGTACATGCTATGTATTCCTCGGTTCTTCAAATTATCATCGACTTTCTAAATGTCTTGTTTAAAATAGTTGTTGAAATATGAAAAATTATAAGTCATGTTTTAATTTTCTTTACCAATAAAAAATATAAGAAAAATTATGTTTTTTTAGAAAAATTTGAAGGCATGAAATGACAACAACCATTTAAAAAATGGAGGCAGTCAGGTCACTGTCCGTGGCGCAGGTGGCGCTGATGAAGGCCATGGTATAGCAGACTCAACCAGCGTAGGAGAAGGACAACCTGCCGCCCGACGCGATGGCAGCGCGTCGTCGACGAGCAGGCAGCCGTCGCCAGGCCGGTCCTGGAGCAGAATGCCCGGGCCGGAACTGGTAGCCAGTGGAGGCGCACCGTACCTCCCGCACGACGTCGAACGCCTCGCTGCCGTCTGACTACGCATTGCCCCTGCCGTCTGGTTCTCGAGGATGTCTCGCCGCAGGCGGTGCCTATGGCCAGGTCGGTGTTCGCGGGCGGCGGAGGCCCGGGATGCGCGGGTTGCGGACTGTGGACGTGGGTGGGTATGTATGCAGCAGAGGCGTTTCTGGATCGACATTATGGAAAGTTTCTTTGCATTTGTATGTCAAGGACGAATGAGGGCTACCGTCGATTGTGGATATGGGCGGAAGGAACATTTAGGAAACAAATGATCATATCTATGTAGTACATCTCTTGGTGTTTTGGACCTGGTCCTGTATATCTCTTGGTGTTTTCGACCTGTCCGCGGCAACGATTGGAGTCTGCTAGTATTCATTCATTCACATGCTATAGCACAGAGAATGAGCTATTTATGACTGAACGGAAATAGCTGTATATACTCCCTCCATTTCTTTAAAAAAAATTGGAGTACAACATAGAAGAAAGTAGAAGCACAGTACTGTGAAGTGTGAACCGAAACAGAACACTTGTAACTCAGACAGAAACCCAATTGATAAAGCGACATTTGATATTTTTCATTAAACCGTTGCAGCTGATAAAAAATTATCCGATCCATTAAAAGCCAACATATAGAGTAAATAACCAACACACACCGTAATAAAAGCACATACATATTATGTCTCAATGTATGTATAGTGTAGCGCCCAACGAACTGCTCATC
>VSTD030000255.1:0-17521 GCA_008808055.3 Sporobolus alterniflorus | reverse complement strand
CCTTCGACTCCAAATGTCAGCTACCACATTTGCTTCCCTAGGGTGGTAGTTGATTTTGAAGACAGTAATCCTTGATAAGTTCCATCTTTCTTCGTTGACTAAGGCTAGGGTCCGGCTGTGTGAAGATATACTTCAAACTTTTATGATTCATATAAAGTTCACATATCTTTCCTATAAGGTAACGCCTCCAAATCTTGAGAGCGTGAACCACAACAGCTAAGTTCGGATCGTGAGTCAGATAGTTCTCTTTATGCATCCTTGATTGTCATGTAGGCTACCCCGTCTCCATGTTTCATAAGCACACATCCTAATCCTTGTCGCATCACAGTAGATCAAAAATGGCTCCTCCATGTCGGGCATCACGAACAATGGGGCAGTGGTTAGTTTCTTCTTCAATTCCTAAAATCTAGCTGCACAGCTGCGTCCACTTGTACTTCTAATCCTTCCTAAGCGACCTGGACATGGGCTTGGTGGTCTTCAAGAATCCTTCGACGATCTTTTGATAATATCCTACTAATCCTAGAGAACTTCGACTATCGATGATACTAGTAAGTGCATTCCAGCTTAACATATCTCCAATCTTGCTGGAATCCATAGGCATTCCTTCTTCCGAAATAATGTAACTCAAGAGAAGCACTTGGTTCACTCCAAAACTTGCACTTGCTTAACTTGGCATATAATATAGGGTCTTGAGACTTCTGCAATATCAGACAGAGATGCTCTTTGTATTCTCTTTCATCCTTAGTGCAGACCATTATAGCATTGATGAACACTATGACAAACTTGTTTGGATACTCCATAAAAACCTTGCTCATCAAATACATAAAGTAGGCTGGTGCATTTGTCAATCCAAATGACATCACCATATACTCGTACAGACCATACCTCAAAATGAATGCAGTCTTTGGTATGTCACACTCTCAAACCTTCAACTGATGATATCCCAAGCAAAGATCAATTTTAGAGAACACACAAGCACCTCAGAGTTGATCAAATAGATCATCAATCCTAAGCAACGGATACTTGTTCTTTATTGTAACCTCATTCAGAGCACGATAATACACACACATCTGTTGAGTACCATCCTTCTTTGGGACGAAAATCATAGGGGCTCCCCATGGGGTGAACTAGGAAGGATGTAACCCTTCTCTAGCAATTCCTTAATATGATCCTTTAGTTCAGATAATTGCTTAGCAGCCATCTTATAGGGTCTCTTATACATAGAAGAAGTTTAGGGACTATTTCAATCACAAAGTCGATGTCTCGGTCAGGTAGCATACCTAACAATTCCTCAGTAAGACATTGGAAAATTCATTAACCACTGGAACCTAGGGTCCTCGAATGGCATCCAACTCACATAACCTCACATGGTTGTTAACTACTTTAGCTATGACTACAAGCTCTGTGATATACCCCAATTTATTCCTATCCAGGGTGGTAAGCTTTATGAACTCCTTAGCATTTTTATGGATACCCTGTGCTTGCTTAACCAATACATTCTAAGAATGACATCTATGCCCTTCAAATCCAAAACAATAAGGTTGGCGACAAAGTCTACACCCCTTATTTTAAGGTCCAACTTATGTCATATTGTCTTCTAGATACATCTCTTATAAGGCTGCTAAGTTCCATATAAAAACAACATCGGGTCTCCTGAGTATCATCAAGGTTACATGGTCGACTCGTCTCTAAGGTCGTCCCGCTTGACTCGGCTAGGGTAGTGTTTCTAAGGTAGTCCAGTGCTAGCGAGCACTGACAAGTGATGTGACCTCTCTCTACCTAGTTGTAGCACTTCTTGTCGGTGGAGGCTTGGGTTCTTCTATATGAGGGTAGTGCGACAAAACCAATGAAATCCCTAGGAGTGTGGCTCATCTCACTCAAAGGTTGTTGCTTGCGCTTCCTATATCCAACTTGCAGAGCTCTAGGGGTGTCGCATTACTTCTTAGTCCATTTACCCAGAGTCTTGCTCGCATGATTCTTCATTTTTTTGACATGGGTCTTCCTTCTGCAGGTGGCATCTTTTGATTGACATATTGCCGTTGCACCAAGGTCTCTAAAAGCTGAGTATGCATGACCAAGAACTACTCGAGAGATGGTGGGTTCCTGGCGTTGTTGTTGCTATGGCTATTGGTGTTGTAGATTCTGTCTTTTGCCATCAACAGAGTAAGGGTTGATGAGATAGAGTAAGGAAGAATGAGGGAGGTGAAGGGATAGCATGCAATAGTAGTAAAAAGGTGTTGGAGGTGAGATTGGATAATCCAACAAAGATGCAGAGAGATAAAGATGGATAAAGAGATTCCCAAACTAAGATTTTATTATATAATCCTAAGGGGTTGTGTGTGTAAGATATGCCTCACATTCACACTAGCACTCAAACAAAGATGGAAATCAAGCATTTTCACACCACACAAAGAACAATCAATCCTCACATAGTGGTATAGCGATTACAAAAGACTCGATAAGACTAAACAAACCTATTAACTTATTCTCCTAACTTAACAAAAAATGATGTGAAGCCAGAGGGATTCCTATACAAGAGCAACCAATCCTAGTCAGCATCATTGTTGGGAATGATGTAGACTGGCGGTGCACGGGGTAACCACCTTGCGAAGTGGTGATGATGGAGCGATTCTTTCGTCTCTTCATTCGAATGTGTCTTCTAGTCTTCAGGACAATAATGTTTCACCTTTCGTAGGATCTTCATTACATCCTCATACCTGATTGAGGTGCTTGGAGGCGAAAATGTAGACTTGGAGATGCCAATTTTTTTGGAAGATTTGGAGAAAGTTGGTAAAACCTTTTTCCAGACCAGGGGCTAAGACGAGCAAGATAATAGACAAGATAAGTAACAAAATAGAGGTTTTGAAGAGGGATGGAGTAAAAATAGTTTTGGTTGAAAATTACCATTAAAATATGACTCTTCTAACTAGGTTAGAATTCCTACGGTCGACATGGCTCTGATACCACTCTGCCACACCTAATTTTAAGGCCAAACCGAATGCTCATAGTATGTGCCCAAGAATCAAGTTTTCACACATACCGTACATAAAATGGATACATATTAACCAATGTCACAGTATATAATATATTTACTAAATAATGTATTTACAAAGACTAAGTCAAACACTCTTGGAAGCATAGCAGCGGAAAGACACCATAACTCCACAGGCAATCGATCGGTGGCAATCACTCGCCTAGAACCCCATATCGAAGAACTCTAGATCTTCCTCAGCTTCTGAGCAGCAGGTTTGTGTGGCAAGAGGAAAATAGCAAGTTTGAGTACACTTATGGTTGGTACTCAGCAAGTGCAGGATATAAATGATATACAAGGGTAATATCAAGGTAAATGAAGGAATAAGGCTATATCCAGAAATGCATCTATACCTGACTCTCAAATTCTTAGCACATACTTGCTAAGTTATAGTTGCTGGCTAGACTACCCAATTAAGTTAAATTAATATTCTCAAAGTATGATCCAAAAGGGGTCACTATGCATCACACCAATCCATATGATCTACACCAAAACAATTCCAACCATCCCACACCAAAGCATCTAATCAAAAGAGGATCCCAGACCGCTTGTAACCGAAAGCTCGGCTATCATGATAGTTGTACACTCTGCAGAGGTTAGTATCCTATACCCACGAGTAGTGATTGCATCACTGGCTGAGCGACTAGAGAACCTCTTTTTTGCCATTCTTTACACTTCCTTTGGTGTATGGCCCAGAGATCACTACATACCATTACAAAGGTCTACTATAGGAGTTAGTCATGCTTTGCTACGGTTTTCCCTGACATCAAGTCCCTGCTTGCAGTGCTAAGGGTTCCTCGTGACTCGAGCCCCTCTTGCATCTTGTGGATCAGATCACATTCTGAGTCTTTCCCCACACCTCCGAGCAAGACTCACAACCTACAACATCCCTAATTAGTAAGCAAGTCGTTCCATACCGGACATGTGGTGTCACCTATTGTCCTAGGGTGACTACTCCTAAGACTTGGTCCTTAGCAGTTCGAGCATGACAAACCACATCACCTGACAGATTCCAACCGTCTCCACCATTCCAACCCATGCTCAAACCACAACATCGATCCTCACCACAGTCACCTCACATCACGATGGATGGAAGACCAAAACTCTCAACAGTAACACAAGCCAAACTCAACATCATAAAGATGGAGAGACTTGTACCACACACATGACTGCATGGCTAAACATAACTAACCAAGTATGAACCCATATCCCTAAGGTATGAGACATAGGTAACAGTATCAAAGCATGCAGGTCAGTGTGTATACTAGAGAGAGAAAGCATATAGGATCAATATGGTCAAGGGTCACATGCCATGCTTCCCGCTTTGCTGCTGCTCAAAATATTGTACCTTGTAGTCTTGAATCTTCTCGAACAATGAAACATCTAAACAACGATGAATAGAACAAGCAATACAAGTAATAAATAAAAAAGTACACCAATCATGTCCTAAAGACTAAACAAATAGCACTAAAAGATTCCACTCGTCGCTACGAATGTGTGAGCACAAGAATCGCTTGAATCAGCGCTACGGTTAAAAAGTTAGGAAGGTTTGAAGCTATTAGATCTAAAAGATAATTAGGAATAATCAAGATTAATTAGGGCAGGAACGTAATCATAATTATAAAAAGTTAATTAGGGACCAAAATGTAAAATTACAGGGGCTAAATTATAATTTTAAAAAATAGGGGGTTAAACGTAAAAATACAAGGGCCGACAAATTTTCTAGAATTAAAACAACTATTTTTGCATTGGAAAAATGTTGGCAAAATAAATAATTTAAAAGGCAAGGGCTAAAGTGTAAGATCTAAGGATTTCAAGAATTAGAAGATCTATGTTTCTACTGAAAAAGGTTCAGAAAATTATTAAAGCAAAACCTAGGGACTAATCTGCAAAGATCCGAGGGTTTATTGATTTCCAGAAATAATTTTCTAAGGAAAAACCTATAGAATAGGTGCATGGATCATGGACTAGGTCCACGACCAATGGTCCACGGGTATACGAAACTTCATCAAACACGCACCGTCGATCTCGTGATCTGCGGCCTAGATCCAATGAAGCAAAGGGGTATCTAATGTTTTAATCTTCACCGTAGAATCCAAGATGGACAACCCGATTTTTACGAAATCAAAAGGGTATCGGTGCTTCTATTTTTAGCCATCGGCGGTGTGATGGATGGCTCAGAGGCGTCACTGGCCCTTGGCAGCGGTGTGTAGACCCGATACGGCAATATCTTTTGCTGCGGAGGAGGCACGAGGTCGAGAAACTACCCAGGGGGTCTTAAGGCGGTAGGGGCAACCGGAAGAGTGCGCGTGACGGCGGCCGGCTTGCCTCAACCTTTAGCGTCGTCGATGAAGAGTTCCAACAGTCGGTCGGCGACGGGAACATGCAAAATGGGGTGGCACGATGCATAGATGGATGATGCGATGTCGGTTCAGCGCAGGAAGTCCTCCGGTGGCGCGGCGGCGATGGTGAGCGGTAGATAGGGTTTAGAGTTTGAAATCGTCTGGGTTAGGTGCCAGGCACGAAGGAAGCTGGGTCAGCGCTAGTTTCTGGGCCACGCACGGTGGAAAGGTGGCTGGGCCATGCGGTGAAGGAAAGAACAAGGTTAGAGAATAGGAAAGACCTTTTCTATTTTCAAATCCTTTCCAAATCCGCAAACCAAATTGAATTCAAATAAAATTGGAATGTCGAGTGACCTCTAATAGCATTAATAAAATCTAAAGCACACATCAATACAAAAGAAATTATGGAACAACATGAAATGCAATAATCAATTATGTAATTCCTAAATTATTTCATAAACTTAGAAAATAATCTTTTGCCTATGTAAATTTGAATACTCTTCTAAAATCTAAAAGAAAATTTTAATTATTAGGAAAAAAATTAAAATTTAGTGTATTTTAGTCACATTCCAAAATTTGAAATTTTGGGGTGTGACACATATTCCCTTTTCGTGTGTTCTTGATATAGTTCAAAAAAAAGAGTGATAAAAAAGAAGAAAGAAAGAAAGTTGAAAAGTTGAAAAAAAGTTGTGAAAAAAGAAAGAATCATCTGCCATTTCATGAATACTTGCAACAAGTTTTGCAGTTAGTTTTATATCTTTGCATGGTGATGATCTAGTTACATGTGTTCATATATTATGATTGGCACAAGCATCCATCTTCTAGTTGGACTGCTACTTAGCTTTAGAAAAACTAGAATTCAGATTGGGTTCCTTGTGCATCACTCCCTACCAAGCTCCACAAATAATCCACCTTTTTTTTACTGAACTCCGGTCTTGTATTCGCTTAACCATCATTTCTATTTTGCCACCACACACGATACATTGGCATGATCACAATCAACGTCGAGGCCGTTATGCACATAATCATCCAAATGAAGAGAGGTTTGGCAAGCTTAAATTCATCATTCCTAAGTTTGATGGTGGGTCTGATCCTGAAGCTTATCTCACATGGGAGTTGAATGTTGATAAGATATTTCATATGCATAATTATTCTAAAGAAAAGAAGATGGCAATGGCAGCGCTTGAATTTGATGACTATGCTCTAATCTTGTGGGAGCAATTGCTTAGTGATAGAGAGAATGCTGATCAAGGAGATGTGAGATCATGGGCTGAAATGAAAAGAGAGATGAGAGGTAGATTTGTACATAAACATTATCGTCGTGATCTTTTTGATAAACTACAGAATTTGAGGCAAGAAAATCCTAGTGTGGAAGATTATTATAGGGAGATAGAGAAGGCCATGATCAGGGCCAATGTATATGAGGATGAAGAGCAATCAATTGCACATTTCGTGTCTAGTTTACACCGTAATATTCAACGCATTGTGGAATTTCAGCAATATTATAATCTCATTGAGTTGGTACATCAAGCAAGCAAAGATGAAAGGCAACTGCAGCAAGACATTAAGATGAGTAGAGCTAGACCACTTGATGTGAAAGGTGCAGCCAGTGCAAGCAAATTTACACCAAGAAGTGCGAGTCGAAGCATTGTCAATAACTCAAGTCGTGGTTCATATTCAAGTGCTCCAAGTACTTCTGAAAGAAAAGTATTTACTACTCCAAGTGAGAAGAATAAACCCATGAGTTCATCACCTACATAAGTGGGATATACTGCCAAGAGTAGTGGAATTCAATGCCTTAAGTGTGAATGTCATCAACATGTTATAAGAAAGTGTCCAAATAATCGCACCATCATTGTTAATGACCGAGGAGAATATGAATCTACCATTGAGGAAGAGATAGATGTTGATGATGAAGAAAAATTTTAGGATGCTAAGAAAGAAGACCACACCTATTGTGAATTTGAAATGGGTGCTGCTCTTGTTGTGACTCAAATTTGGAGTGTCCAAGTTAAAGAAGATGAAAATGGAGAATGACACAATCTTTTCCAAACCTGGTCCAAGGTAGCAAGGTAATCATAGATGGTGGAAGCTATCATAATCTTGCAAGTAAGGAAAAGGTTGAAAAGCTTGGACTAAAATTGCTGCGACATCCTCACCCATATGATATACAGTGGTTGAATGATTCAGGAGATATCAAGATTGGGTATATAGTAAAGTCTCCTTTCAAGATTGGTGAATATGTTGACACCATAGAATGTGATGTGGTTCCCATAATAGTGTGTCATCTACTATTGTGAAGGCCTTGGCAATATGATCATTCATCACAACATTGTGACCGATCAAACCGATACACCATCAAGTGGAAAGCAAAAGAGATGAAATTGAAACCAATGACACCACAACAAATCATTGTTGAACATTTGCAAGAGTTCTGAAGTAAAGGTGGAGAGTGAGAAAGAAAGAAAAAGAATTTGAGTGTCATTTCCAAATTTTTGAGTGAGAGCCAAATGCCAAATTTGAGTGATAAAAATAACAGAGTAGGAGAAATTTAGTCATGATCGCCACCAAATCTGAAATGAGAGATGTGAGAAATAACCCAACTCTAGTACTCATTGTTCTTGTGTACAAAGACACATTGCTTCTGGCTAACAACTTGACATCTATTCCTAGTGTGAATGCTCATGTGTTGCAGGACTATAATGATGTTTTTGCAGAGGAAAACCAACTAGACTTCCTCCATTGTGAGGAACTGAGCATCAAATTGATCTCATGCCTGGAGTTGCACTTCCTAACCATCCTGCATACTGAACCAAGCCTGAAGAAACCAAAGAAATTCAAAGGCATGTACAAGTGCTCTTAGATAAAGGTTATGTGCGTGAATGTTTAAGTCCTTGTGCTGTTCCAGTAATTTTTGGTGCTGAAAAAGATGGTTCTTGGCGAATGTTTGTAGACTGTAGAGCCACTAATAACATCACTATTCACTATCGTCATCCTATTGCTAGACTAGACAATATGCTTGATGAATTAAGTGGTTCAATGTTATTTTCTAAAATTGATTTGAGAAGTGGATACCACCAAATAAGAATGAAAGTTGGAGATGAATGGAAAATAGCTTTTAAAACAAAATTTGGATTGTATGAATGGTTAGTTAGGCCTTTCAGTTTGACTAATGTTCCTAGCACTTTGATGAGATTGATGAACCATGTGCTATAATCATTCATTGGAAAATTTGTTGTTATTTATTTTAATGATATCCTGTTTTTTAGCAAGACAATGGAGGAACATGTTGATCATATTCGACAAGTTTGGGACGTCCCTAGAAAGGAAAAATTGCACACTAACCTTGAGAAGTGCACATTTTGCACAGATCAAGTTGTCTTCCTTTGGTTTGTTGTTTCAGGACAGGGAATTCAGGTTGATGAATCAAAAGTCAAAGCAATCAAGGATTCGCCAACACCAACAAATGTAAGCCAAGTAAGAAGCTTCAATGGGCTTGCTGGTTTTTATAGGCAATTTGTCAAAGATTTCAGCACCATCGTTGCTCCCCTCAATGAGTTAACAAAGAAAGGTGTTGTGTTCGAATAGAGTGAGCCAAAAGAAAATGCTTTCCATGAATTGAAGAAACACTTGACTGAAACACACTTACTTGTTCTACTTCACCAAAACAATGGAGGTTGAATGTGATGGAAGTGGGATTGGAATTGGAGGAGTGCTAATGCAAGAAAGAAAACCAATTGCTTATTTTAGGGAAAAGTTAGGAGGAGCACAACTGAACTATTCTGTGTATGACAAGGAGCTCTATGCTTTGGTAAGAGTACTTGAGACTTGGCAACTTTATTTAAGGCCAAAAGAATTTCTTATTCACTCAGATCACAAAGCTTTGAAGTACCTCAATGGTCAAGCTAAGCTGAACCATCGCCATGCCAAGTGGGTTGAATTCATTTAAACTTTTCCATATGTAGTTACATACAAGAACGGTAAGGATAACATTGTTGCTGATGCTTTGTCCCGAAAGCATACTTTGCTCAAACAACTTGAAGTAAAGGTACAAGGACTAGAAAGTATAAAAGAGTTATATACTTCTGATCATGAATTTTCAGGGCATATGGAAAATGTATTGCAGGAAAAGGATGGGAAAACTATCATGTGCATAATGGATTTCTATTTAGAACCAACAAATTATGTATCCCAAATTCTTCTTTTAGACTTTTGTTGTTGCAGGAAGCACACGCAGGTTGACTGATGGGTTATTTTGGAAGAGATAAAACCTTTGAGATGTTGGCCGACCACTTCTATTGGCCAAAAATGAGATCAGATATGGAGAGACTATTTTGAAGCTGCGACACTTGCCACAAAGCTAAGTCAAAACAGAAACCCTATGGTTTATACACCCCTTTTCCTATAGCTAACAAGCCTTGGGAAGACATCAGTATGGTCTTTGCTTTAGGTTTACCTTGAACAAAAAATGGCAACAATTCAATTTTTGTTGTTGTTGATCGATTCTCAAAAATGGCACATTTTATACCCTGTCATAAAAGCGATGATGCTTCTCACATAGCCTCTTTGTTTTTCAGGGAAGTTGTGAGGTTACATGGGATGCCTAAGACAATTGCTTCAGACCATGACACCAAATTCTTGAGCTACTTTTGGAAGACATTGTAGGCAAAACTTTGAATGAGGCTGCTATTTTCCACATCATGCCACCCTCAAACAGATAAGCATATAGAAGTGGTGAAACGGACACTTTCAACATTGTTGTGATCCCTTATCAAGAAGAATATAAGAGAGTGGGAAGAATGTTTGCTGCACTTCGAGTTTGCATAAAATAGGGCAATGCAGTTCACCACTAATAAATGTCCATTTGAAGTTGCATATGGATTCAAACCCCCTGCTCTGATCGACTTGTTGCCACTACCTTTGTAGGAACAAACTAACATGGATGCTTCCAAGTGTGATGAATATGTGAAGAAGATACATGAGAAGGCAAAAGAAGAGAAAGAAAAAAGGCACATTATTTTGCTGCGAAGGCCAACAAACATCACAAGAAGATGACATTTCAACTAGGTCATATGGTTTGGGTGCATCTACTCAAGGAGCGGTTTCCTAAAAAACGCAAATCTAAGTTGATGCCAACAGGAGACGGACCATTCAAAGTGCTGGCCAAAATTAATGACAATTCTTACAAAATTGGTTTTCCAAGAGACTATGGTGTTAGCCCAACTTTCAATGTTGCAGATTTATCTCCATTTTTTGGTGATGAGGCATTAGAGTCGAGGACGACTCCTTTTCAAGAGGGGGAGGATGATGCAAACATCCCACCCATACATACGACCCAACAAATGAACCAAGATCAAGATACATCAAGTAATTTAAACCAAGGACCATTGACAAGAAGTCATGTTAAAAAGTTACAACAACAAGTGACTTCACTCCTAGCTGAATTTGATAACAACACAACTGAGAATATTATACTACCTAAAAGTTCTACTTTGGTGATTAATAGATTCAAACATCAAGGGTATGATGAACCTCAAGAGGTGGAGGGAGCCTACTGCTTAGAGAACATACACAGAAATCACACTCTCAAGCTTAGACCACAAAGACCAGACCACCAACGGGACAGTTCTGAGTGACACAAAGAAAATACCACATCTCCAGATTTATGAAGAGTCACAAGGTCAATAAGTACTCAGTTGAAAGATAAGCGAGTTAACTTTCTAGTAAAACAAATGTCTTGTCATGTGGACTCCCCAGTGAAGAGTGATGACAGTTTTACTTGAAGAGGCCAGGAGCTGAAAGGACTGCATGAGTGCATTTTGTGGTGACTCTTTGAGTCATCTAAACCCACCAACTGATGGGTCCTTTTACACCTAAACTAGGAGGGTTGTTCCTAGTATTAATATGCCTTGTATCTATGGTTTTAGCAGACTTTGGTATTGAGAAATCATCCCCTTTGTTTAGCTACTTGCTAACAAAATCAGAGAGTGATCTCTACCCATTTGCTCTTGTGATTTCCTCACGGGGTTACAGAAGCGCTCGCTTCGTCAGCTCCCAATTGGTACTCCTGGTCCATTGATTCCAGGTTGTGTTGGTTGGTTCTTTGAGAGTGTGGTTGGGTGAATCCTCGATTCAGGTTGCCGGTTAAAGATGGTGGTTGGCTTAGAGTTTTATTAATTAGGTTGCACTAATTATCCCGACTGCTTGCAGCTTGTTATCTTATTCGTAATCCTACATCGTGAAGATCGGGACTCAATCCATAGCAGGTGGAGGTAGATCCTTCTGTGCTGCCTACTGATGTAGATGCTGAGGTGGGCGGGAAGTCCACTACTGGTGCTGGTGCTAATGCGGTTGGTAGGTGCGACGGGGAGGAAGGTACACCATCCGGTACTTTGGCGGGGCACTGCTGGATGAAACTGCCAAGACCTTTCTTTTCTTGCTCTCCTTGTGCACGTGGATCTTATCATCCATGATGATAGCATTGCTGATGATCTCCGGAAAGGTGCTGCCTGTGCTAAGCGCAATACGCTCCTGTTGCTTGGTCAAAAGCTCGTTCATAAAATGGTCTTTCTTTTTTCCATCGGTGTCAACCTGCTCTAGAGCATACAGCTCCAGATGTTTGAAGAGCTTCGAGTACTCATGCACGGACTTTCCCCCTTGCTTTAGGGCCATGAACTCCTGATGCTTTCGTCTCATGATGCCCATGAGGATGTGTTGGGCGCGGAAGGATTCATGAAACTCATCCCACGACACATGGTAGTTTGTGGGGTGAGTAGCGGTGTAGTTGGCCCACCACGCACTCGCATCTCCCCGTAGCTACTGTGCGGCGAAGAGGGTCTTCTAATTCTCAGTGCAATGCAGGAGCCTGAACTTGGACTCCATTAATCGAAGCCAATTATCGGCCTCCAGCAGCTCTCCGGCCTCTGTGAAGAGCGGCATATGAGTAGCCGCGAAGTCCCCATATGTGGTTGGAGCTTGAGCGGCATTGTTCCTAGCCCCATTGCCTCCACGAGCTGGAGTGGAGTTGGCCACGAGCTGCCGTAGTAACTCGGTTTGCTCATCCCTCGACTCGAGGATGGAGGCGATGGCTTGGGCCAAGGTCGGTAGTGGGGGTGGATTTTCGTTCAGCACAGCAGGCTCGGGACCACCCATTCTATTGCGAGTGTTCACCATTCTGTCATTCAAACGAGTTACCGTAGCTCAAAAATCAAACATAAACAATAATCTAAACTTAAGCAATGACAACTCAAGAATAAAGGGAAATGAGAGTTAAATCTGTCCTGTCTGCACAGCCAACACAACTTTCCAGTTCTGGTGCCCTTACGACCAGAACAGAACTTAGTACTAAACATAAAAGATATAAACAAGTTTCTCCTCTTTCCAACGGTTATTCACACGCCCTGATACAATAAACGGTTTAAAAGTTACGATATTTTGAAGTCTACTAGACTGCTGAAATTCTGGGCTGATGAGATTTGAGCAATCTGAGAATTTTAAACTTTTAGGCCTAAACCAAGTACAATCTCAGAAAACTTCCTATATCAAATTCATGGTGAACTTCCTCAACTTTCCATTCATTACTCATACACCCAGATTCGATAAACCAAGCAGAAGTTATGGTTGTCGGAACACAATGCACAAGTTCAGAAAGTTTCAGCATCTACATCACACGTCCATAATTCCATCACAGAATAAAGTGGTTCCATCATGAGTACATCCGTATACAAAATACCAGAAGTTCCATCCAATACCACCACATCATGTACAAAAGAAACTCTAGCTAATCTAGTGCTATGAGTCCAAAAGCTACGACATACCTAAGGCTACGAAGAACACCAATGGACAATCTAGTAGTCCTCCACCCCGGACGAACCCTCAACCTCGTCATGGTCCTCCTCGGGCTCCTCATCCTGCAGCAATAACTCCTACAAGTGGTGTACAATGTCCTGGAGCTCCTCAATCTGAGCCTGACTCACCTCAAACTGCTGGTCCCTCTCCACGAGCTCGACATCGAGGTGGTGGACTTAGTTCTGCGCGATAGTCAGCTCGTCTTGGGTGTTCTAGAGCCGGGTTCGGGTGCTGTCAAGGGCGTCGGTCTTGTAGTCACGGTTGCGGTAGGTCCTCATCAGCTTGTCATTCAACTCCCTGTTGCAAATCTCGAGGATGTGGTTCTGCTGGAGTAGCTCCCTATTGCCCTTCCTCACATCGACGATGAGGCGGTCCTTGGCCTCCACCTAATGGTCATACTCCTCCAGGCACAGGTGCTAGTGGACACCAATTTTCATGAGCTCCTGAAGCATGGAGCTCACGTGCTGAGCGTAGCATGCCATGAAGGCCCACCCCGCATGGTAGGTCAGAAGTGCGGGGTCACAGACGGCGGTCAGGCGTGCACTCCACATCGTGTTGTCCCATCTCAGATGGGGAACAATGCAACAGCAGTATCGTCAAGGCCTGGTACATGGAATTCACAGAACTCTGTGAGGGTCCAATGGGCAGCCGTCTCTAAAGTGTCCTCGACGTCGTCTCCCGTAGCCATGGTGAACCAAGCCATCAAGCTCGGGGCCGAGGGGTGAGTCGGGATGTCCACGTGGACCTCGCAGCGTCCACGCCCGAACTCACGGTACATGCAGCCATGGTACACGGGACTCCCCTTGTAGCGAAAGTGGTGCAACATGTCCCGAACCAAGGTAGGAAAGTGTTGTAGGTCCTTGAGTCAAACAGATAAATCCGCAAGCATATGGATGTCAATTGTAGCAGCTTTCACCTAAGAGTATTCCTAGGCCACGACATTTCAAGAAGCTTTTTGAAGTGGTCTATGGGTGGCAGCGCCTGACGCTTTCTACTTCCTGCGACCACCACAGCATGCTCCACACTAGAGCCGCCTGCTTGCCTGCTGATGCCACTCTCCTCGTCAGTCGCAGTCTCCTAGCAACGCTGCTTGCGCCTCTTCTTGCCGCCCTTGGCACCCTCCTCGGCATGTAGGAAGGCGGTGTGGGGCAATAGAACCATAATGCTACTTGGGGTTGGGTGAGGTTGAGCCACCTTATTGCTGACAGTGTGTCAAGTGGTAGCGATGCACCGCTCCTTGATGGTGTTCTAGAAAGTGCCACCTGATTCCTGGAAATGTCGTGACAGTTGCTCATCCCGCACGCTGCTACTTGGCATCCCAGCCACCGGCCCCCTAGGGTCATGGCTATGCTTCCTCCATCCGTTGTGCTTGTCATGATGCGGGTTCCATGCACGTCGCTCAGGTTGCACGCCCGCCTGATGGGCTCTTTGATGTGCCGAGGGCTCATCATGTGGGCCTTGCCCCCATAGCGAGGCTCAGTTGGAGAACTCAATTGGTGGTGGTGGAACCATCCTTATCATGGAGAGCGTCACATCAGGCCCCTGCCAGCCGGTCCTGGCCCGAACCGAGCTTGGAGTAGGGGCGGGAGACCGCCAACGGGTGCACTACACTAGTTGTATGGCGCCAATCATGTGAGTCTCCACCTGTTGGCAGTATAGCCTATCCACCTCGTTGGTGGTGGGTGGAGGTGAAAGGCTCGTGGCCTTGGCCATAGTGGTCTCGACTGGGCTCCATCGACTGTGGGGGGGTGGAACTCACTCCTTCACGCTGAGCTTGAGTGGCAGCGTAGTCGATCACTAGGATCCTTTCTTCGACCAGAGGCCTGTGTTTTAGTGGTTCACGTGGGCACACCACAGCTACCACTTGCCCACTGGATAGCTCGCTCCATCATTGTGCAGCCTCCTAACAAGCGCACCATCGCTCGTGGGTGAGGTCGATGTCCGACTGTGGCGTCGCCTGCCGCAGGGGTGTAGTTCTTGTAGCACGAGCGGCCGAAGGGTTATGCGGCCACGGTACAGTCATGGCTAGTGCAGGTTGAGCCCCCATGCCACGCCTCCAAGGAGAAATGAGGTCAATCCTTCCTTCCCCATTTAGAGCTGTGGGGAACCCCTCGACAGTGTCCCCTGTCATTGCCCACTACGGAGATGATGACCCACTAAGGGCAGAGCACATGACAACGGCGTTCAAGCCACCCCCCCCCCCATGGGGGAGAGGATTAGGCCGCCAAAGCGGTCAGCGATGAACTCGAGACTCCCAAAGCAAATGGTTTCGCCTAGGGAGAAGCCATCGCACAACAAACACTCGCCACCAATGGCGACGATGAGCACCAATGATGGAACCATCAGAACGTCTAGAGGAAAAGAATGCTGCAAATCTCCCAACCTGGCACACAAATTGTCGGTGTTTTTTGCACTGGCAAGATTCACGGTGGTCAAGATTGCGCGTTCCTATTCCGAGATGGTCTTCTGAACTATGAAGAACTGCAAAGCACATTATAGTTTATCCTAGTTCAGGCCCCTTCTATAATGTAATAGCTCTACGTCCATCGGTTTGATATTGAAGATGAACAGTGGTTACGATAGGGGTGAGTAGAGTGCTCCATAAGTTCACTAAGTGAAGGGGAAAATGTTCTTGTGCCTCCTACCTCAAGTGTAGGGTCCTTTTATAGACTGGGAGGTGGTTAGATAACTATGAGCTATTTACTTTTACATCCATGAAGGGATTTACATGACCAGTGGGGCCCAGACCTAGGATAGTCCATTTGCAGAGGTCGGTTTGAGGCTTCCATGGTGTTCTCATTAGTTCCAGAGACATCCTCTAACCCCCCAGGTATTCTCTTCATCCCCCGGACGTTCTCGGTGATGAAGTGGCTTCGGGATGTCTTTACATGGTGATGAAGCCTTCCTATGTGGGGGCTGACATGGACAGGCTTGCCTACCCCCTGCACTAGCCTATGGCTCGTAGCTGTCAACTGAGGGGACAGGGCCTACCTACCAGACACTGTCCTATCTTGTCATCGTAATAGGCGGTGGAGCCTATCGAGGGATAGTAAGTTTCTCGGGTGTTGATATTTGATAGAGAGTTTGTCTTCTTCGCTACCTATACTACGGAATATTACACATGGTATGTCATTTCTACCAGGTGGTGCTTATCCCTTGTAGAGTCATGTTCTTATTTTGACGTGTACCCTCAGTCTAGCGGTGTCAGGTCGCGATGGGATGGATTCCATACTCAAGTGCATATTGCCAGGTGCGGATGGGCTCCTAGTGCTATGTCCTTTCATACCATGCGCTTAAGACCGACGCTGCTCAAGCCCTGAAGCAGACAATGCTTATCCATGATGTGGAGCTCCCGGGTATGTCTGTTCGGCTACCCAGGTCCCTGTCCCGGGTTGCTGGGAGAGAATGGGTAAGACGAATAGATGGTGAAGTCATGTATGTCCATGCTTATCATAGTGTGGAGAAATGATGAGTTGGTTTGTTTACCAAGATTAGTTCCTCTTATGTTGGTGGCCCCATCTCTTCAGCCTGGAGAGGTAGGGTTGTTTCCTGGTACGGGGTGTATGGTTCCCTAGCAGTTTGCCGCTAGAGGGAACCGACTATATCCAAAAGTTTTGGGTCATAACCGGCGGCCTGCGGTATCCGGGGTAAATTACCCCAACACTACTCATGACCAAGCATGAGTTGATCTTAAGCTTTAGGAGAAGCACTAATTGTTCATGTTGCATCCTTGCTAAGATCTTAGAAGGGAACCTTAATTACTTAAGGCTACACTTGAACAAGGGCGAAAATGGAGATTCCATAGTCATAACACATGAACAAGGGCTTCTAACAAGTTTTCTAAGGTTGGATAGTTTAGGACTAATTTTGGTTCAAATTTCATGAAGTTTGGAGTTATGGATAATTAGTTATGAATTAATAACTGGTTATTAAAGATTACTAATTAAATCTTTAATTAAATAAATAAAATAATTTTATAATTTTATTTCAGAGATTAAGTTTGAATTCAATTTATGGCAGTGAATTTATAATTTTATCGAACTTGATCAAGTTTCTACAAGTTTTATAAGTTGCAACTTGATTTGGAATAGAATTTGATCAAAACCGAATGAAAAATGAGAAATGCCACTCTTTGCACTGGGCTGGGTCCACATAGGCCGCTAGACCGGCCCGGTTAAGAGGGCTTGACCCATCTAGCCTTTTGGCCCATATGTGAAGCAGCGTAATCCCCCATTCCCCACCAATGCACGGTGGCTCACCGACCGAATCTGGCCGGCCGGCAGCAAAGGACTGGGTAGAC